>WNWK01046636.1:0-14240 GCA_009830355.1 Cherax destructor
ATGAGGATTGCCAGTTCAGAGGCACCATCTTTTAGGAACTTAGACGGGATGTTATCTGGGCCGGTGCTCTTAGTTGGGTTTAATCTGCTTAGTTCTTTTTGCACGAAGTCATGAGATACACTTACTAGTTGACAACTGTTTTGAGTTACCCCTTTATTAATATACATAGTATGTTTTAAACTTATCAGAGTCTGTGTTAAAGGTATTTGATGCAGCTGTAGCTACTTACTAGTGTTGAGGCGACAGTTGTGTAGTATGAATTAAAACAAATTGCCACTTTAGTTGTTTCGTGGCACACCTCATTATAAACATTTAGTACTATGTTAGATCTATCTACGGGTTTATGGCTATACCCCAACTGTTTGAGTTGTTGCCAGAGCTTTCTAGGGTTATTCTTGTACTCTTCGATTTTTGAGCAATAGTGCCTAGCCTTTGCGCCTTTTATAAGCCTCTGCATTCTGTTCCTCACCCTTTGTAATTCATTTAGCGCTGCAATATCCTGTCTATTTGCCTTAAATCTTTTTATCAACTGGTCTCTGAATTTCATATTATCTAATATCTCAGTAGTCATCCAGGGTTCAGTTCTTCGTTTAATCCTAACCTCTTTAACTGGTGCAATATTATCAAGAATGGCAGTGAACATTGGTATAAGGTATAAGGTTCGTCAGGAAATAGGACAAGTGTTTCCTGACGCGGGTCTTAGTCATATAATGACCCACAGCTTTAGTTTTTGGTCAGCTGACCGAGGCCTTCCGCTGGCTTACCTGTCCACTCCTTTAAAATTTATGGTTATGACTGGGTGAGAAGACAGGTACTGAAGTGAAGCTAAAAATGTAGCTTCACTTCAGTACCTGTCTTCTTACCCCCACCCCACATCTCAGGAGTAAGGTGTTAACTTCCTATATATTCTTGTTCTCATTTCATTTATGTATCTACTGAAGAGGATCCCAGAAGGGGATCGAAATATACAGATCAATTAATCTTCTGTGTTTCTGTCTTCATGTGGGTTAATATTGAAATTATTTACAAACATTATCTCTCAGTCCACAGCAGGATTCGAACCTGCACACTCTGCAACAAGCCACTCAGCCAGTGTGGCTTAATGGCTTAAGTACTGCATATTATGATGCAGAGTGTGCAGATTTGAATCCTGCTGTGAACTGAGAGATAATGTGTGTTATTATGTATGATAATTGTACTTATGTATACCTGTACGTAAATAAACATGCTTAATAATAGACTGTGAACCTGATAGTGTTGTTGCATCTTCTGCAGTGTTTCCACTCGTTCTGGAGTTTGAGTTACGGTGGTTGATGGTCACCATGGCAGTGTGGGGCTGTGGTATAGGCACCACCATGGGCCTCTACACCTTGGTCATGATAAAGTTCATGGGCCTGGAGAACCTGGCGGCAGTATACGGAGCTTCATGTCTCACCGTGGGCTTCGGCTTCCTCTCCATCGGTCCACTAATAGGTCAGTGATAGTAATAGTCTCTCCTCTCTTACTAAAGATAGTTCTGAGTTTACCACTCAGGCTTACGAGGTAATTTCTCCATTTGCTTATATTAATTTACAAAATACACGGGTAAGTACACACTCCCGGCCCGTGGGACTGTGTGGATGTTTACTTGAAGTGTACCTGGGAGGGTTTCGGGGTTCAACGCCCCTGCGGCCAAGTCTGAGACCAGGCCTCATGGTGGATCAGGGTCTGATCAACCAGGCTGTTACTGTCGGTCGCACGCAAATTGATGTACGAACCACAGCCCGGCTGGTCAGGTACTGACTTTAGGTGCCTGTCCAGTGCCTGCGTGAAGACATCTGTAATAACTTTATATTATTAAATATATATGAAGAATTAAATCCTCGTAGGGTGTAAACGTAAGTCTGTGTTCCCTAACACGAGACGGTAACTATATTATCCAAGTCTACATTTACCGTTTTTCCTAGTTTGCAAGTTAAGAGGTGTTAAAAAAACGGGTGGGATTTGAACCTATAGCCAGTGAGTTAAGAGATGTTATTGTCCCGTAGCTCAGTTGCTGGCTCACTCAACTCACACATTGAGGTCCGTCGTTCAGTCCCCGGCCAGGCACACCACCTGAAGGGTACAAGACGACACAGAACATCCAGACCATGGGAAAACCTGGGTAGCCACAGCCACTCCAGAGAGGTTTTTTTTAGTGCCAGGAAGGAAAAAAAATGGCAGGAAATGACAGAAATCGTACACCAACTGCAATCATTTCTGGAGTGGAACCACAGTCAATGGCCTCCACTCCAGAACAACAGATATTAGTGCCATGAAAAAATACCCTCCCCCCATACCACCAATACCACCAATCCAACGACATTCATCTTTGCAAATATACAGGGTCTAAAGCCAGCAACAAATAACAAGATACCTTACATCCGTGGACTGCTTACAGAGTCAAATGCAATGTTTGCGGCTTTCACAGAGACCCACATAAAGGATCACTTGGACAATGAAATATGGATCCCTGGCTACAACCTATACAGATGTAACAGAGTGGACAGGCAAAAGGGGGGGGGGGGGAGGAGTTAGCCTGTATATCACAGAGTCACTTATATGCTCAGAACTACTAAATGCCTCAAATGATGTAGTTGAAGTTTTAGCAGTAAAGATCGAGAATCAAAACCTGGTCATCGTGGTTGTATACAAGCCTCAGGATGCAACGTCCCAACAATTCCAGGAACAGCTTCTGAAAATTGACCACTGTCTGGAAAATCTTCCAGCCCCTGCCCCCAACATCTTGCTCCTGGGGGACTTCAATCTAAGGCACCTAAAATGGAGGAATATTGCAAATAATGTGGTAGCAGAGATAACACCAGGAGGCAGCTCAGATGAAAACTCGCACACACACGAGCTTTTAAATCTCTGCACCAAATTCACCTTAAACCAGCAAATAATAGAGCCTACAAGACTGGAGAATACACTGGACCTCATCTTCACCAACAATGATGATCTGATACGAAATGTCATCATATCAAAAACGATATACTCAGATCACAACATAATAGAGGTCCAGACATGTATGAGGGGGGTCCCAGATCGACAAAATGTGATCAGTCGCGAGGGAGCCATCTCCAATTTCAACTTCAATAACAAAAACATAAGGTGGGACCAAGTAAACCAAGTCCTAAATGATATAAACTGGGAAGATAGCCTAAGCATCACGGATCCTAACCTATGTATAGAACAAATTAACTCTGTGGCACTTGAGGTTTGCTTAAGGCAAATTCCCTTAAATAAAAGAAGGAGAAGATGTAAACTAGAAAGAGGGAGGCACTCCCTATATAGGAGAAGGCAAAGAATAACAGAGCGGCTACAAGAGGCCAATATATCTGAAATACGTAGGGAGGCACTGGTCAGAGAAATAGCAAACATTGAATTAAAACTAAAGGAATCTTACAGGAATCAAGAAACGCGGGAAGAACTAAAAACCATAAATGAAATTGAAAGAAACCCAAAGTATTTCTTTTCTTATGCCAAAACAAAATCGAGAACAACATCCAGTATTGGGCCCCTACTAAAACGAGATGGGTCCTACACAGATGACAGCAAGGAAATAAGTGAGTTACTAAAGTCCGAGTGTGACTCAGTTTTTAGCAAGCCGCTAACCAGACTGAAAGTTGAAGACCTAAATTAATTTTTTTATGAGAGTGCTACAGAACCTGGTAGAGGCAAGCCTATCTGACATTACCCTGACGCCACATGACCTCGAAAAGGCGATAATGGTACCCCGGTTTACATTCATTCAATCTGTCTCCATACGATTCTCCAGAATCGATGAACCTTAGACTTCATCAAGAAACTTTGTTTTTAACATCCCTGATGCAAGAGCGGTACTAGGAATCAGTACTCAAGTGTTTTCCTTGGGGCACACTGGGGTCGTCCCACAGTTACTAAAAACAACAGACATAGCCCCACTCCATATAGGCGGTAGTAAAGCAATAGCAAAGAACTACAGACCAATAGCACTAACGTCCCATATCATAAAAATCTTTGAAAGGGTTCTAAGAAGCAAGATCGCCACTCATCTAGATAACCATCAATTACACAACCCAGTTCAGCATGGGTTTAGAGCAGGTCGCTCCTGTCTGTCCCAACTACTGGACCACTACGACAAAGTCCTGGATGCTCTAGAAGACAAACAGAATGCAGATGTTATATACACAGACTTTGCAAAAGCCTTTGATAAGTGTGACCATGGTGTGATAGCACACAAAATGCGTGATAAAGGAATAACAGGAAAAGTGGGTAGATGGATCTATAATTTCCTAACAAGTAGAACACAAAGAGTAGTAGTCAACAGAGTAAAGTCTGAGGCGGCTACGGTGAAAAGCTCTGTTCCACAAGGCACAGTACTCGCTCCCATCCTGTTCCTCATCCTCATATCGGACATAGACAAGGATATAAGCCACAGTGCTGTGTCTTCCTTTGCAGATGACACCCGAATCTGTATGACAGTGTCCACCGTTGAAGACACTGCAAGACTCCAAGCAGACATCAACCAAATCTTTAAATGGGCTGCAGAAAACAATATGAAGTTCAATGATGAGAAATTTCAATTACTCCGATATGGAAAACGTGAGGAAATTAAAATATCATCGGAGTATAAAACAAATTCCAACCACACAATAGAATGAAAAACTAATGTAAAAGACCTGGGGGTGATCATGACAGAGGATCTCACCTTCAAGGACCATAACACTGTAGCAATCGCATTTGCCAGAAAAATGACAGGATGGATAATGAGAACCTTCAAAACCAGGGATGCCAAGCCCATGTTGACTCTTTTGTTCTATCTAGGCTGGAATATTGCTGCACACTAACTGCACCTTTGAAGGCAGGTGAAATTGATGAACTAGAAAATGTACAGAGAACCTTCACGGCACGCACAACTGCAATAAACCACCTCAATTACTGTGAACGCTTGAAGTTCCTAAACCTGTACTCCCTGGAATGCAGGCGGGAGAGATACATTATTATATACACTTGGAAAATCCTAGAGGGATTAATACCAAACTTGCACACGAGAGTCACTCCCTACGAAAGCAAAAGACTCGGCAGACGATGTAACATCCCCCAGTGAAAAGCAGGGGTGCCACTAGCACGTTGATAGACAACACAATAAGTATCAGGGGCCCAAGACTGTTCAACTGCCTCCCAGTATACATAAAGGGGATTACCAATAGACCCCTGGCTGTCTTCAAGCAGGCACTAGACAGGCACCTAAAGTCGGTGCCTGACCAGCTAGGCTGTGGTTCGTACGTTGGACTGCGTGCGGCCAGCAGTAACAGCCTGGTTGATCAGGCTCTGATCCAACATGAGGCCTGGTCACAGACCGGGCCGCAGGGGCGTTGATCTTCGGAACTCTCTCCAGGTGGAAACATTAGGACGTGTTCCCATAAGACACCTGTTGTCCATGTTCACCCATCAGTAAAATAGGTACCTGAGTGTTAGTGGACTGGTGTGGGTCGCATCCTGGGACAAAACTGACCTAATTTGCGGGAAATGCTCAGCATAACAAGTGGCTTTCTATATAGTAGTATGTCATTGATGTCAGCTATGGTCTGTATGCCTTGTACATGTACTTGTAGTAAATAAAGATATTATTATTATTATTATTATTATTATTATTATTATTTAAAACTATGACACTACCAGCTCCCAGAAAGCTACCCACAATAGTCTACTAATTTTGTATTTTAACGTTAGTTATCGTTGGTTATCGTATATGCAATTTTCAAGGTTAATAAAAAAATGATGCCTTTCTTCTGTGTTTTTTTCTGATCACTTTCTGGGTTTATGATTTCAAATGAAGCTTATCTGTAGCTCAACGGCAGAGCTTTCAGCTCACAACCGAAAGAATTAGGGTTTCGATTCTCTGTATGGGCAAGATGTGTGGGTAGGTTTCCTATCATCTGTTGCCCCTACTGAACAGGGAGTAAATAGGTACCTGCGCGTTAGTCGATTATTTTAGCCTTTGAAGTGAACAGAAGAAGGGGCACACCTCTTAGCTCTGTAAAGTGAACCTTGTGAAAAAGTTCTGTAAATTGAACCTTGTAAAAAAAAGTTCTGTACAACGAACCTTTATAAACAAGCTTCTGTTAAGTGAACCTTTTAAAAAAGTCTGTAAAAGGAACCTTTAAAAAAAAGCCTCTTTAACGTGAACCTTTAAGAAAAGCTTCTTTAAAGTGAACCTTTTGTAAAAAAGGTTCTCTTGCAGTAAGGCTCAAACTTCCCTAGCTTATCTTTCTGCAATCACTCATTCGTAATTGCAAATTTCCAGTTACCTGTTCACAAGTACCTACTTGTAGGTACCTATTTACAGCTATGGGAGCAGAGTTAAGCTGGTGGTGCCTCGTGTTGAACACCCCGTACCTACTTCCAGGTACCTATTTACAGGTAGGGGAGCAGAGTTTAAGGGGCACGTCAGTTCTCGTGTTTTCTAATAATTTGTAATTTTTCTGTAATTACAATCGCATTTGTTTTGTCTGTTTTCGTAAAGTGAAGTCCAGGATCTTTCCTTAATTCATGGTATAACTTAACAAATCTTTGAAGACAATTGTGTTGTGGAGGTCTGAGCTTTGCTCAGACCTCTAGAGGTCCTCTAGGATTTGTTAAGTTATACCATGAATTAAGGGAAGATCCTGGACTTCACCTTACGAAAGCAGACAAAGCAAATGCGATAGTAATTATGGACAAGGTAGATTATAGGGGGAAAATAAACACGACATTAGGAGACAGGGAAAGTCAAGCGCCTCTAAAGCTGGCGGTGTATCGTGTTCAACACCCCGTCTGTCATATGTTGTATTGCAGGTCTGGTGCGTGACAGCAGTGACAGCTATGCTGTCAGCATGTGGGTGCTGTCAGGCGTCGTCCTGACCAGCTTCATCCTGTGGATCTTCATGCCGGCGGCCCAAGACTATGACCAGCAGAGAACAGCCAAACAATCTCAGAAAGTAGATCCAGTGCATTGTTGACCTCACTTTAGTAGTAGTCTCACAGTTACTGACCTGTAGTACTCAGTCGGACGTGGTCACTCTTACGTCTTCTTGAGTCAATATAATAATGGTACACAATTCCCACAAGTTGATAAGACACATATGCAACAGTGAGGTATCTGTATTACGAAACGTTTCGCATTCATAGTAGGCTTCTTCAGTCAAGTACAGAGGAGACAGCAGAAGCAGTAGAGATGTGAAGACGATGTAATCAGTCTATTAACCTTGAAGACGTAGTTTTGAGGTGGGACTGACCACCTCAAAGAAGAGTTTTGATCTATAGTCTGTATTACGAACACAGGTAATAAATGGCTTGTTGACCTGGTTGTAATGGGTTTGGAGCGAAAATAAACACAGCAGTAGTATTTGACTTGTATTTTCCCCTCACCAATTTTATATATAAAATATAATAATAATAATAATAATAAATAAATATATATATATATATATATATATATATATATATATATATATATATATATATATATATATATATATATATAATGTACACTATATACAAGAGTTGAAATATAAGTGTACCACACGGTGATCAAGGCAAAGAAAAGAGCCTGACAGAGAGAACTGTGCTCAACCAGCAGCTATGCGAGTCTGGCAAGGGCTGACTGTGAGTGAAAACACGTCACCTCAGCACTTGGCAGGCCCACCTGTGATTGGTTAATGGACCGAGGTACTGATTTAACGATGGGGCCCCTAATGATCGTTAAGCCCTTAGCAACCAGTTCGCTGGTTGGGAGGCAGCCTATATGGAGTGTATACATACGCTGAATAAAGTGTAACGTACTCTTTGCATGCCACAGTCTGGAACACTGTGAAATTGAAGCAACAGACCATCTCAAAACTACGTCTTCAAGGATGATGGACTGATTACATCGTCTTTACATCTCCACTGCTTCCGCTGTCTCCTCTGTACTCGACTGAAGAAGCCTACTGTGTAGGCGAAACGTTTCGGAATGAAGATATCTAACTGTTAAACATGTGTTTTTCTTATCAAGTTACGTCTCCTTGCTTTCAGCCAACTGTATCAACTGTATCCACGAGTATAATTTCAAAATACAGCAGGACCTTAATTTCCGAGTTACATTCGTAAATCAGTACAAGAGGTCGTCAACTTACAAAAAAGTTCAGGATCTCCTGTATCATGTATTCTACACAAAAATACTTGTTCATAAGTTGACGATTTCTTGTATCATTATTATACACAATACAGGTCCTCAACGTGTTTGTATATTGAGAACTTCTTGTATGATGAATGTTATACACAATGCAGGAGGCCCTCAACTTATAAACATGATACATTCCAAGTGTTGTAAGTTGCAAGTTACTTGTTACTGGAGAGAATACAAGAAGTACAAAGAACTCTATATTTTACTGATATTTTAATAGTGCTAAATTAATTGTGTCAAGTCTGTGTTTACAAGTGTGTGTTTAATAAGTGCTGTGTTTACAGTGCTGTGTTTAAGCAAGTGCTGTGTTTAATGCTGTGTTTACAGTGCTGTGTTTACAAGTGCTGTGTTTACCAAGTGCTGTGTTTACAAGTGCTGTGTTTACAAGTGCTGTGTTTCACAAGTGCTGTGTTTACAAGTGTTCTGCTGTGTTTACAAGGGTGTACAAGTGCTGTGTTTACAAGTGCTGTGTTTACACAAGTGCTGCGTGCTGTGTTTACAAGTGCTGTGTTTACAAGTGCTGTGTTTACAAGTGCTGTGTTTACAAGTGCTGTGTTTACAAGACACGCGGTAGGTGGCCGAGCGGATGTAAACAGCCTATTCAGAGGCTCTTTCAAACTGCGCGGCACTACGGTGCTGCCATCTATAGGCCTATCAAAGTCGGGCTGGTCAGCCATGTTTCCTTCTCACTCTGGCGGCCTACCTACTCGTGACAGGTTCTACCCTTGCTGGCTCCCGGTCCCCTCACGCTCTGCCCCCGTGTATACCTACACCTTGCCATTAATAAACTGAGTCTAGTCATCGGCCGTATCTCTACACCTACGCTACCATTCTACTGCCCAAACGTAAGCAGCCAAGAAAATAGAGTTAACACCAGGACCCACAGTGTCTCTGGTCCAGGACGCACTATAACCCTGGACTAGAACCGACCGTAGGCCTGGTCCTGGGCCGACCATAGCCCGGGTCTAGGACCCACCATAGCCCTGGTCCAGGACTCACCATAGCCTTGTTAAAGGAACGACCGTAACCCTGGTCCAGTACCGACTATACCAATGGTCCTGGACCGACTGTAGCCCAGGTCTAGGATGCAATGTAGCCCTGGTCTAGGACTCACCTTATCCCTGTCCAGGATTGACCATATCTCAGGAAAAGAACACACCGTAGCCCTGGTCCAGGACCGACCAAAGCTCTGGTCCAGGACCCACTATAGCCCTGGTCCAGAACCGACCGTACCCCTGGTCCAGTACCGACCGTAGCTCTCGTCCAGTACCGACTGTAGCCCTGGTCCAGTAATCAGTAACCCAAGTCTAGGATGCGCTGTAGTTCTGGTCCAGGACCCACCGTATCCCTATCCAGGATTGACCGTAGCCCCGGTAAACGACACACGGTATCCATGGTCTAGCACCGACTACATCCCTGGTCTAGTACCTACCGTAGCCCTGGTCTAGGACCCACTGTAGCACTGGTCTAAAGCTAACCATAGCCCTGTTCCAGTAAAAACTGTAGCCCTGGTCCAGGACCGACTGTAGCCCTGGTATCAATGTTGTAAACACAGTACCAGTGTTGTAAACATAATACCAGTTTTGTAAACACAGTACCAGTGTTGTAAACACAATACCAGTTTTGTAAAGACAGTACCAGTGTTGTAAACACAGTATCAGTGTTGTAAACACAATACCAGTGTTGTAAACACAGTACCAGTGTTATAAACACAATACCTGTTTTGTAAACAGTATCAGTGTTGTAAACACAGTACCAGTGCTGTAAACAGCACCAGTGTTGTAAATACAGTATCAGTGTTGTAAACACAGTACCAGTGATGTAAACAGCACCAGTGTTGTAAACACAGTACCAGTGTTGTAAACACAATACCAGTATTGTAAACAAAGTAGCAGTGTTGTAAACACAGTATCAGCGTTGTAAACACAGTACCAGTGTTGTAAACACAATAGCATTGTTGCAAACACAATTCCAGTTTTGTAAACACTGTACCAGTGTTGTAAACACAATGCCAGTTTTGTAAACACAGTATCAGTGTTGTAAACACAGTACCAGTGTTGTAAACACAATTCCAGTTTTGTAAACACAGTACCAGTGTTGTAAACACATTGCCAGTTTTGTAAACAGTACCAGTATTGTAAACAGCACCAATGTTGTAAACACAATGTTAGTGTTGTAAACACAGTACCAGTGTTGTAAACACAACACCAGTTTTGAAAACACAGTACCAGAGTTGTAAACAGTATCAGTGTTGTAAACACAGTACCAGTGTTGTAAACACAGTACCAGTGTTGTAAACACAGTATCAGTGTTGTAAACACAGTACCAGTGTTGTGAACACAGTATCAGTGTTGTAAGCACAGTACCAGTGTTGTAAACACAATACCAGTTTTGTAAACACAGTACCAGTGTTGTAAACAGCACCAATGTTGTAAACAAAATTTTAGAGTTGCAAACACAATACCAGTTTTGTAAACACAGTATCAGTGTTGTAAACACAGCAACAGTGGTGTAAACAGCACCAGTGTTGTAAACAATACCAGTGTTGTAAACACAGTACCAGTGTTGTAAATAGCACCAATGTTGTAAACAATGATAGTGTTGTAAACACAGTACCAGTGTTGTAAACAGCACCAGTGTTGTAAACAATACCAGTGTTATAAACAATACCAGTGTTGCAAACAATACAAGTGTTGTAAACACAGTACCAGTGTTGTAAACACAGTACCAGTGTTGTAAACAACACCAGTATTGTAAACAACACCAGTATTGTAAACAACACCAGTATTCAAATTCAAATTCAAATTCAAATTCAAATCCTTTATTTCATGTAATACAAGGTGGGGGGTACTTATAGTTATACATTAAAGTTGATATTACAAGATGGCCAATAATATGCCTAGGTATGCCTAGGCTTTTCAGGCAGTCTTATGATAGGTCTTACTCAATAGCTATACAATGGATATACAGATTGTAAGGTTAGGTTTACAAAATTTAGGTACTGGAATTTAAACATTGAGAATTTAACAATTAGTATAAAAAGTTAGCAATTAGTTTATATATTAATGATAAAGGTGATATATTGGCATAATATAGTTTCTATATTGGAGTATCTTAGGCAAACTTATGACTAGTTTAAGTATTATGAAGCAATAGTTGTATTAGAATTTTGGTTAGTACTGTGCAAGTTAAGGGGAATCACAGATATCAATAAGTGTATTTTGCTGTGGATATGTGCAAGATAAAGTAGTTTTCGTATGGTTAACTACCGGTTGGGTGCGTAAGTGAGATAAGATGTTTTTTAACGGTGCTTTTGAAAATGGAGGTTGTGTCTGCAGTTCTAGAGTTTTCAGGCAGGGAGTTCCAGATTTTAGGCCCTTTTATGCGCATTGAATTTTTGTATAGATTTAGTCGGACACGGGGAATGTCAAAGAGATGTTTATGTCTGGTATTATGTCTATGGGTCCTGTCACAACTGTCAAGAAAGTGTTTTAGCTCAGGGTTAAAGTTGGAATTTATGGTTCTATAAATGTAGATAGCAGAGTAGTAAGTATGGATGTTCTGAACAGTGAGTAGGTTTAGGTCTTTGAAGAGTGGGGGGGTGTGCTGCCTAGCGTTGGATTGTGTGATAATTCTTACTGCGGCTTTTTGTTGGGTTATTATTGGCTTTAGGTGGGTAATTGCTGTTGATCCCCATGCACAAATGGCATATGTGAGGTAGGGATAGATGAGTGAGTAGTATAGTGTGAGTAGGACTGATTGTGGTACATAATACCGTATCTTAGAGAGGATCCCCACAGTTTTGGACACTTTCTTTGTTATGTGTTGGATATGGGTGCTGAATTTCAGGCTGCTGTCAAGGTGAAGGCCCAGGAACTTGCCCTCGTTATGTCTAGCAATAGGTGTAGAGTTGATCTTAATGTTTAATTGTGGATCATCTGTTCTGTTGCCAAACATAATATAGAAGGTCTTATCAGTGTTGAGTGTAAGTTTATTGGCTGTCATCCATGTTGATATTTTAATTAATTCGTCGTTAACAATGGTATTAAGCGTGGCAAGGTTTGTGTGGGAGATGACATAAGTTGTGTCGTCAGCAAAGAGTATTGGTTTCAGGTGTTGTGATACATTGGGAAGATCATTGATGTATAAGAGGAAGAGCAGGGGACCAAGGACACTTCCCTGCGGTACTCCGGTGTCTAGTGGTAGTGTCGTGGAGGATGTGTCTTTAATAGTGACATACTGATACCTATTAGTGAGGTAGGATTTGAAGTATGCTAGTGCATGACCTCTTATTCCATAGTGGTCAAGTAAGATGTAAACAACACTAGTATTGTAAACCATACCAGTGTTGTAAACACAGTACCAGTGTTGTAAACAACACCAGTATTGTAAACAATACCAGTGTTGTAAACACAGTACCAGTGTTGTAAACACATTACCTGTGTTGTAAACCACACCAGTGTTGTAAACAATACCAGTGTTGTAAACACAGTACCAGTGTTGTAAACACAGTACCAGTGTTGTAAACAATACCAGTGTTGTAAACACAGTACCAGTGTTGTAAACAATACCAATGTTGTAAACACAGTACCAGTGTTGTAAACACAGTACCAGTGTTGTAAACACAGTACCAGTGTTGTAAACACAGTACCAGTGTTGTAAACACAGTACCAGTGTTCTAAACACAATACTAGTGTTGTAAACCACACCAGTGTTCTAAACAATACCAGTGTTGTAAACACAGTACCAGTGTTGTAAACACAGTACCAGTGTTCTAAACAATACCAGTGTTGTAAACACAGTACCAGTGTTGTAAACACAGTACCAGTGTTGTAAACACAATACCAGTGTTGTAAACAACACCAGTGTTGTTAACACATAATCATAATTCTGTGTTTTTCTCAAGAAAATTTATTTGCATCAAGAAAATTTATTTTCAAATAATGATTCAAAATGATTGTTGTTGTTGATTGGCCGGTTCTTCCCCGGTCCGGGTCTTTTCCAGATGGTGACCCGGCCTTGGCTCCCTGTCTTGGGAGTCTCTTGAGACCAGTGTCTGCCATGGGAGGAGGTACAAGCACCTCCTCATCGTCTGGGACCAACTGTCCCCAGGCCTAGCCACATTCCCCGCCCTCACGGGGCTCGTAGGGAGAAGCTAGGCCCCTGGTCTGCCATCTTCCCCGCCCCAGGGGGGATGATGGGGATGGCAGGGTTGAGAGCCGCAGATGGTAGCAAGCTCTGGCTCTGGCACCTACCCTGCCCTAGAAAGGCTAGGCATGGTCCAAAAATCCACAGAATATGTCGAAATGTATCTTAGAAATACATTTAGAATAAATTTGTATATCAAGTTTTTTTTATTCTCTCCCCCTATCATAAGGTTTTTTTTTTTACTATCAGCGAACTTTAAAAAAAAATTCTTTGAGGGAATTTATATATGTTGTGTTTATTATTAAAAAATAATGGTTAATAATTTTAATGATTTCTACTTTTTCAACGGTAAGTAAAACAGGGATAATAATAATAATAATAACAATAATAATAATAATAATAATAATAATAATAATAATAATAATAATAATAATAATAATAATAATAATAATAATAATAAAAATAATAATAATAATAATAATAATAATAATAATAATAATAATAATAATAATAATAAAAATAATAATAATAATAATAATAATAATAAAAAAAAAATAATAATAATAATAATACCTCTGAATCATTGTATACCTCTGAATTATTGTATACCTCTGAATCATTGTATACCTCTGAATCGTTGTATACCTCTGAATCATTGTATACCTCTGAATCATTGTATACCTCTGAATCATTGTATACCTCTGAATCATTGTATACCTCTGAATCATTGTATACCTCTGAATCGTTGTATACCTGGAGTTTACCTGGAGAGAGTTCCAGGGGTCAACGCCCCTGCGGCCCGGTCTGTGACCAGGCCTCATGTTGGATCAGAGCCTGATCAACCAGGCTGTTACTGCTCGCCGCACGCAGTCCAAGGTACGAACCA
>WNWK01046637.1:0-14240 GCA_009830355.1 Cherax destructor
AGACATAGTAGATACTAGTTATTATACTAAAATTAAAAGGAATAAGGTAAAAAGAGTTATTTACATGTATATGTATGTTATCTAAAATAAATAAAACTGAATTACCTTCTAGTAAATGTGAACTGAAATCCAGAATTTCATGTATATAAACAGGCTATACACTATCTCCGGTATATACGAACTGAGATACACAACCCTCGGTATATACAAACTGTGATATACACCACCTCGGTATACAAAGTGTGATATACACAATCCTCGGTATATAATAAGTGATATACACAACCCTCAGTATATAATAAGTGATAAACACAACCATCAGTATATACAAACTGTGATGTACATAACCCTAGGTATAAATGCAATCAATGTTATGTGCTAAAATATGTGATCAGTGCCAATTTCGAACCTAATTAACCTTGAAGGAATTGAAGCTAACCTGTTTCTCCTCGAATTACACCTGATAAAAATCATCAGGCACTGACATCAGGCACTGCTTTCCAGAAATATGCTATACTCATGTACTGGATATTATTTAGGTGCAGGAAAACATTCATGTGCTGGATAATATTCATGTGCTGGATAATATTCATGTGCTGGATAATATTCATGTGCCGGATAATATTCATGTACTGGATAATATTTATGTGCTGGATAATATTCATTGCTGACAATATTCATTTGCAGGATATCATGTTGGATAATATTCATGTGTGAAAATATTCATGTCGATAATATTCATTGGACAATATTCATGTGCTGGATAATATTCATGTGCGATAATATTCATGTGCGGATAATATTCATTGCTGGAAATATTCAGTGCTGGATAATATCCATGCGGATTATTCATGTGCTGGATAATATTCATATGCGGATAATATTCAGGCGGGATAATATTCATACCGGATAATATTCATGTGGAAAGATAATACTTACATAGCATGCTGGATAATATTATGTGATCCTATTGACAACGTTTCGCCCACGCAGTGGCTTTATCGAGTACATTATACTGCTTATGTGTTTATCTTTCCATTGTGTCGGTATTTTATACCATTTATTTCCATAAAATTCATGTGCTGGATAATATTCATGTGCCGGATAATATTCATGAGCTGGATAATATTCATGTGCTGGATAATATTAAAAGTGCTGGATAATACTTATGTGCTGGATAATACTCATGTTCTGAATAATACGCGCTGGGTAATACTTATGTGCTGGATAATATTCATGTGCTGGATAATACTCATGTGCTGGATAAAACCAGACAACGATTGAGGACAGTGACAACGATGACTGCTGGAAGTACAGGCGATGACTTTCTGGAGGTACAGAGACGATCTGTGGAGATTACAAGAGACGTGATGCTGGAGAGTACAAGAGACGATGACTGCTGGAGAGTACAAGAGCGATGACTGCTGGAATCAGACGATGACTGCTGGGGATAAGCGATGACTGCTGGAGAAAGTGACGATACTGCTGGAAATACCATGACGATGCTGGGAATACTAGACATGACTATGGAGAGTAAAGATCGATGACTGCTGGAGAGTACAAGAGACGATGACTGCTGGAGAGTAAAGAGACGATGACTGTGGGAGTACAAGAGACGATGACTGCTGGAGAGTACAAGAGACGATGACTGCTGGAGAGTACAAGAGACGATGACTGCTGGAGAGTACAAGAGACGATGACTGCTGGAGAGTACAAGAGACGATGACTGCTGGAGAGTACAAGAGACGATGACTGCTGGGAGTACAGAGACGATGACTGCTGGAGAGTACAAGAGACGATGACTGCTGGGAGTACAAGAGACGATGACTGCTGGAGAGTACAAGAGACGATGACTGCTGGGAGTACAAGAGACGATGACTGCTGGAGAGTACAAGAGACGATGACTGCTTGGGAGTACAAGAGACGATGACTGCTGGAGAGTACAAGAGACGATGACTGCTTGGGAGTACAAGAGACGATGACTGCTGGAGAGTACAAGAGACGATGACTGCTGGAGAGTACAAGAGACGCTGACTGCTGGAGAGTACAAGAGACGATGACTGCTTGGGAGTACAAGAGACGTGACTGCTTGGATACAGAGGTATCTGAAGAAAACGATGACTGCTTGGGAGTACAAGAGATATGACTGCTTGGGAGTACAAGAGACGATGACTGCTGGAGAGTACAAGAGAATGACTGCTTGGGAGTTCAGAGACGATGACTGCTGGGAGTACAAGGACGATGACTGCTGGGAGTCAAGAGACCATGACTGCTTGGGAGTACAGAGACGATGACTAATGGAAGTACAAGAGACGATGACTGCTGGAGAGTACAAGAGACGTGACTGCTGGAGAGTACAAGGACGATGACTGCTGGGAGTACAAGAGCATGCTCTGGAGAGTACAAGAGATGACTCTTATCAAGCGATGATTAATGGAAGTACAAACGATGACCTGGAGCAAGAGACGCTGACTGTGGAGAGTAAAAACGATGACTGCTTGGGAGTACATGAGACGATGACTGCTTGGAGTACAAGGCGTGACTGCTGGAAGTACAAGAGACATGATGCGGGAGTACAAAGTTGACTGCTTGGGAGTACAGAACGATGACTGCTGATACAAGAGACGATGACTGCTTGGGAGTTCAAGAGACGATGACTGCTTGGGAGTACAAGAGACGATGACAGCTTGGAAGTACAAGAGACGATGACTGCTGGAGAGTACAAGAGACGATGACTGCTGGAGAGTACAAGTGACGATGACTGCTGGGGAGTACAAGCAGTCATCGTCTCTTGGATATCCACATGTAGGTTATCTGAAGAGATGAACTCTCTACTTCTATCAGATTAAGAACAGTTACATAAGAACATAAGAATGGAGGAACACTGCAGAAGGCCTACTGGCCCTACAAGGCAGGTCCTTATCAAAACCACCACTACCTAAGAATTTAATCCTGTACTCACGACACTAATCAAACCCAGCCCCTCCCACTCATATATTTGTCCAATCTCTTTTAAAGCCACCCAAGGTCCTAGCCTCTATCACCCTACTCGGAAGATTGTTTCACGCATCTACAACTCTGTTCGAAAACCAGTACTTGCCTATGTCCTTTCTAAATCTAAATTTATCCAATTTAAATCCGTTATTTCTGGTTCTTACTTGGTTCGATATCCTCAGTATTTTATTAATATCTCCTTTGTTTATGCCCATCATCCACTTGTACACCTCGATGATATCTCCCTCATTCTACGTCTCTCCAGAGAGTGGAGATTCAATGCTCTAAGTCTATCTTCATACGGGAGATTTCTTTACTGTAAATCATTTTAGTCATTCTTCTTTGTATGTTCTCCAATGAATCTATATCCATCCTGTAGTAAGGAGACCAAAACTGAGCTGCATAATCCAAATGAGGTCTCACTAGTGATGTATAGAGTTGTAAAATAACTTTTGGACTTCTGTTGCTTATACTTCTTGAAATAAATCCTAGTAATCTGTTAGCCTTATTGCGCACACTTAGGCACTGTTGTCGTGGCTTTAGATTTCTGCTTACCATGACTCCCAAGTCTTTTTCACATTCTGTATGATCAAGCTCAACTTCACCTAGTTTATAAATTCGAGGGATATTTTCATTACCAACGACTAGCACCTTACACTTGTCCACATTGAACTTCATCTGCCACTTTTCAGACCAAGACATTAATTTATCCAAATCCTCCTGGAATTCATTGGTATCCTCCTCAGAATGAATTATACGGCTATTTTTGTATCATCAGCAAATTTACTCATGTCACTTGCAATTCCTTCATCAAGGTCATTTATGTAAATTATGAACAACAATGGGCCCAAAACTGATCCTTGTGGAACGCCACTGGTGACAAATCCCCATTCAGATTTGACCCCATTAATGGAAACTCTCTGCTTTCTATTGGTAAGCCATGCCTCTATCCATGCTAGAACTTTACCTCCTATACCATAAGCTGCCACCTTTCTTAAGAGTCTCTTGTGAGGTACTCTATCGAAGGCCTTACTGAAATCCAAGTAAACTATATCATATTCTTTATCACTGTCTACTGCCTCAAATGTTTTATTGAAAAACGTCAGTAAATTTGTCAGGCACGAACGACCTCTCGTAAACCCATGCTGAGATTCATTAATCAAATTATGTTCTTCAAGGTGACTTCTGATAATATCAGCTATAATTGATTCTAATAATTTGCCTACTATAGACGTGAGGCTTATTGGACGGTAATTTGATGGAATGGACTTATCCCCTGATTTGAATATAGGAACTACATTAGCTATCTTCCACATCTCTGGCACAACACCAGTTAGGATAGACGTATTAAACACATTCGTTAATGGCTGACTAAGTTCCATTTTGCATTCTTTAAGTACCCTGGAAAACAACTCGTCGGGTCCCGGGGACTTATTTTGCTTCAGTTTATCTATCTGTTTGATAACCATATCCCTCGTGACAGTAATATTAGTTAATTTGAATTCTTCAGGAACTGAATAATTGTTAATTTCTGGAATCTCATTTACGTCTTCTTGTGTAAAGACTGACAAAAAATAGTCATTATCCGTCAGCTGTCCATTCCCAATTTTCAGAGGTCCTACCTTTTCCCTCACCTTCGTCCTGTACACCTGAAAGAACCCTTTTGGATTAGTCTTTGATTCATTAGCAACCTTTATCTCATAGTCACGTTTAGCCTTTCTAATCCCCTTTTTACTTCTCTTTCAACTGAACATATTGGTCAATAAGGTTAACATCTCCTCTTTTGATGTGCCTATAAATTCCTCTTTTCTCCCTAATAGATGTTTTAGCCTCCTGTTAATCCATTTGGGATCGTTATTATTTGACCTAAATTCTCTCTGGGAATAAACATACTCTGTGCACGTTGTACATTATTAAGAAAAAAATCATAAACGCAGATCCCATCGTAATCGTTAGCTAGATTACCCCAGTCGAGATTAGACAGGTGTTCCCTAAGTCCAATATAATCGGCAGAACGAAAATCAGGAACTTTACCGTATTATCCCTATTCTCGTACTCCCATGTAATATTAAAGGTAATGGATTTGTGATCACTAGCTCCAAGCTCTTCAGTGATCTCCAGATTATTTACAAGAGTTTCTTTATTTGACAAGACTAGGTCGAGCAAATTATTACCTCTGGTAGGCTCCGTCACACACTGCTTCAGAAAACAGTCCTGAACTACTTCCATAAAGTCACTGGACTCCAGATTACCGGTCAAAGAAGTCCAGTCAATTTGACTAAAGTTAAAATCCCCTACTATCACTACGTTATTGTGCCTAGAAGCCCTAACAATTTCGTCCCAAAGAAGTCTCCCTCTATCGTGATCCAAGCCTGGAGGTCGGTATATTACACCTAGAATCAGTTTTTCTTGACCTTCTAGAAATTCTACCCAAACAGATTCTGTTAATGATCCATCTATTTTTAGGCCTGTTTTTATGCAGCAATTTATATTTTCTCGTACATACAATGCAACTCCACCCCCTTTCCCCTTATATCTATCTACATGGAACAACTTAAACCCCTGAATATGACACTCAGCAATCATATCCCGACTCTTGGTATTATACCATGTTTCAGTTATTGCAATGACATCAAAGTTCCCAGCACATGCTACCAAACGTAATTCGTTAATTTTATTTCTGGCGCTTCGACAGTTAGTATAAAATACATTGATATGTATCTTCTTGTGAACCTTTTTCAGCTTTTGTTTTACACAATTTCTGTTACTATCATTACCCTGTGTCACTCGATTACTGTTATTGTTATGATTTATGATATCAAAGCCTGAATCAATATTTTGGCCCTCATTATTTACCATTCCTAAACCCATACCTCTAACTAATCCTAGTTTAAAGCCCTAACAACATCCTCAACTGAGCTAGGAGAAATCCTACACCTTCCCTGGATAAGTGAACCCCATCCCTGGCATACATGTCATTTCGGCCATAGAAGTGGTCCCAGTTGTCAATGAATGGGACTGCATTATCCTTACAGTGTTTGTCCAGCCAGCAATTTATACCAATCCTCTGGACAGCCATTCATTTCCAACACCCTTCTTGGCAAAATGCCACATATAACAGGGCTCCCTCCCTTCTTCCTAATGATGTCTATTGCTGCCTTATACCTACTAACTAAATTCTCACTTCTACGCTTGGATACATCATTGCCTCCAGCACTGAGGCAGATAATAGGATTGATCCCATTACCATGCATGATGTTGTCAAGCCGGCTAACAATGTCTTCCATCCCAGCCCCAGGAAAGCAAACCCTCTGTCTCCTACTCCTATCTGTCAAGCAGAAGGCCCTATCCATATATCTAACTTGGCTATCCCCAACAACAACAATGTTTTTACCTTCCTTGGTACAGTTCGTCATGACGTTCCCAGTAGTCGACTCACATTCGTCTGGTAGCACAGAAAAGGAGTTCGAAGTTTCCACAGCAGTCTCTTTCTTCTTCGTCGTTACTACCTCTCCATTCGTCTTCTTGATCTTCAACTTCGTCCCATGCTGTCCGGCCACTGCCCAGGTTCCCTTCTTGACCTGAGGACTCACAACAGGAGGACTACTACGAATCCTCTTGTTTTCCTCCGTCAATCGCCGTATCTCAAGCTTCGCTACCCTCAATTCCTCCTTAAGCTGCTGGTAAAGTTGCTCAATAGGGGGCATCTTGATTCAGTCCACAGGGAGTACACTAGACACGTCTATTATCTTATACTTTCTCCAAGGATATTTTCTTTTCTAACATAGGTTAGTTGTCAAACATTTTTGTTTTCATGTTTGAGACATGTTTGTTAATCGTCTTCCATGCTCCTCTTTTTTCCAATTTAATATCATTTGCAAATTTTGCCATCTGTTATTTCAAATCCGTGATGACGTATGTTAAGAGGATTCAACCCAAAGTCGAACCCTTTTGAAAACAATCAGACACCTCAACATTCACTTCAACTCTTGTTTTGTGTCTGTTATTAAGGTGAAGAATGGGACACGTGCAGCTTTTTTGTTACACAAATCAATTTTACAAGATAAGAACTGTCATCAAACATCACCTCATTTCAAAGCGCAGCCCTAACTACGGTATGCTACCTCCCCCAGGATGCGACCCACACCAGTCAGCTAACTCCCAGGTACCTACTTACTGCTAGGTGAATAGGGGCAGCGGGTATAAGAAAACATGCCCAACGTTTCCACCCTTATCGGGAGTCGAACTCCGAACACCTAATGTGTGAACCGAGTGCTCTACCAACCGAGCCATGGAATTTATCTCCTTTACTTTATGCTTTTATAGTAACCAGAAAGACTCGATGGGTTGCGCGAGTCCTGAAACTTTAGAATATTAAAAAAATCTAGACATAATATGTTGGGACTTTTTCATTTCATTTTACGGTGTCCGTGGTGGCTTCTTGTTTAGGCTATTATTTTAGAGACTATTAACTCATTAGTCTCTAATAACAATATTTGTGTTCCTAAAATTGAAGCTAAGCTGATGGCACGGTTGTTTAGGACACAAATCATATCTGCATTTTAAGATAGAAGGGAAACATTTGCTAATTTCCAGTCCTTTACCACCTTTCATTCTTAGAGTGACATGTTAAATAAAACCATTAGTGGGCATGAGATTTCTTATGTACTTATATTTATATCAATGGCATATAGTTCACTACGATTGCTTGATTAGCTTTTCCCAGAATATTATTAACGCTGTTAATTCGTATATACTTCCTGGGTGTCAGGACCTAAGTATTAATTTTGTTACCTGAAACGTTGATATTGTGCTGATATGTAATTATGTAATTGGAAACTATCGTAGAGGATATTATGAATATCAAAGAATGTACATGATTTTAGTCGAATGATGTTCAGGTAATAGTGACTACGACAACAATGGCGATGATGAGGGTAAACCGCCCCTCAGAGAGCCCTTTCCCTACACTTATTACCCCTCCACCTCCATTACTGCTACTACACTGCCAACACTGCTACTCCTCCACCTATATTTCTGCTACTACACTGCCACCACTGCTACTCCTCCACCTCCATTACTGCTATTACACTGCTACCCCTCCACCTCCATTACTTTTACTACACTGCTACCACTGCTACCCATCCACCTCCATTACTGCTACTACACTGCCACCACTGCTACCCCTCAAACTCAACTAATGCTACCCTTTAATCTCCATCATTGCTACCCCTCAAAATGTACCACTGCTACTCCTTAACTCTAACCTATAAAAAACCTTACAAGAGGAGCTCACTGTATCATCCTGATTGTATTTTCTGATAACAAAAACAGGATTAAATTCCGTCTTGTAGGAAATTTCAAGACAATCAATTTGCATGCAACTGATCCTCAGAAGACCTCACTCGTTACCATAGTTTATAACAGTTCCTGACATTCTATCACACTGTCTTCTTTATATTTGGTCTTTGGATGATTTTCCCTGTTACAACTATACTTGTTCCTCTGTCTTTTGTACTGTGTACTGTTCTTCTGTGAGTGTGTCAGAGGAGTTTCCGAGTGTGAGTACGAGTGTGAGTTCGTGTGAGTGTTTGTGTGTGTGTGTGATGTGTGTACTCACTTATTTGTGGTTGCAGGGGTCGATTCATAGCTCCTGGCCCCGCCTCCTCACTGATTACTACTAGGTCCTCTCTCTCCCTGCTCCATGAGCTTTATCAAACCTCGTCTTAAAACTATGTATGGTTCCTGCCTCCACTACGTCACTTTCTAGGCTATTCCACTTCCTGACAACTCTATGACTGAAGAAATACTTCCTAACATCCCTTTGACTCAAGGAGTCTTCAACTTCCAACTGTGACCCCTTATTTCTGTGTCCCCTCTCTGGAACATCTTGTCTCTGTCCACCTTATCTATTCCTCGCAGTATTTTATATGTCGTTATCATGTCTCCCTAACCCTCCTGTCCTCTAGTGTCGTCAGGCCGATTTCCCTTAACCTTTCTTCATAGGACAATCCCCTTAGCTCTGTGACTAGTCTTGTTGCAAATCTTTGCACTTTCTCTAATTTCCTGACGTGCTTGACCAGGTGTGGGTTCCAAACTGGTGCTGCATACTCCAGTATGGGCCTGCCGTATATGGTGTACACAGAGTCTTGAATGATTCCTTAGTGAGGTATTGGAACGCTATTCGTAGGTTTGCCAGCCGCCCGTATGCTGCAGCAGTTATCTGATTGATGTGTGCCTCAGGAGATGTGCTCGGTATTATACTCACCCCAAGATCTTTTGCTTGAGTGAGTTTTGCAGTCTTTGGCCACCTAGATTATACTCTGTCTGCGGTATTCTTTGCCCTTCCCCGATCTTCATGACTTTACATTTGGCAGGGTTAAATTCAAGGAGCCATTTACTGGACCAGGCTTGTAGCCTGTCTAGGTCTCTTTGTAGTCCTACCTGATCCTCAACTGATTTAATTCTTCTCATTACCTTCACATCTGCAAACAGGGACACTTCTGAGTCTATCCCTTCCGTTATATCATTCACATATACCAAAAACAGTACAGGTCCTAGGACTGACCCTTGTGGAACCCCACTCGTCACAGGTGCCCACTCTGACACCTCGTCACGTGCCATGACTCGTTGTTGCCTCCCTGTCAGATATTCTCTGATCCATTGAAGAGCCTTTCCTGTTACGTGTGCCTGATCCTCTAGCTTTTGCATTAACCTCTTGTGAGGAACTGTGTCGAACGCCTTATTGCAGTCCAATAAAAGGCAGTCTATCCACCCCTCTCTCTCGTGTCTTACTTCTGTTACCTTGTCATAAACTCCAGTAGGTTTGTGACACAGTGAATATGTGTGTACTCACCTAGTTGTACTCACCTAGTTGTGGTTGCAGGGGTCGAGTCACAGCTCCTGGCCCCGCCTCTTCACTGGCCGCTACCGGGTCACTCTCCCTGCGCCATGAGCTTTATCATACTTCTTCTTAAAGCTATGTATGGAAACTGCCTCCACTACATCGCTTCCCAAACTATTCCACTTCCCGACCACCCTGTGACTGAAGAAAAACTTCCTAACATCTCTTTGATTCATCTGAGTCTTCAACTTCCAACTGTGTTCCCTTGTTGCTGTGTCCCATCTCTGGAACATTCTGTCTCTGTCCACCTTGTCAATTCCTCTCAGTATCTTATATGTTGTTATCATGTTCCCCCTATCTCTCCTGTCCTCCAGTGTCGTCAGATCGATTTCCCTTAACCTCTCCTCGTAGGACATACCCCTTAGCTCTGGGACTAGTCTTGTTGCAATCCTTTGCACTTTCTCTAACTTCTTTACGTGCTTGGCTAGGTGTGGGTTCCAAACTGGTGCTGCATACTCCAGTATGGGCCTAACGTATACAGTGTACAGACTCCTGAACGATTCTTTATTAAGATAACGGAATGCTGTTCTTAGGTTTGCTAGGCGCCCATATGCTGCAGCAGTTATTTGGTTGATGTGCGCCCCAGGAGATGTGCCTGGTGTTATACTCACCCCAAGATCTTTTTCCTTGATTGAGGTTTGTAGTCTCTGGCCCCCTAGACTGTACTCCGTCTGGACAGGCTTGCAGCCTGTCCAGATCACTTTGTAGTTCTGCCTCTGTGTGTGTGTGTGTGTGTGTGTACTCACCTAATTGTACTCACCTAATTGTGGTTGCAGGGGTCGAGACTCAGCTCCTGGCCCCGCCTCTGCGCTGCCCGCTACTGGGTATCTGCTCTAACTGCTCCATGAGCTTTATCATACCTACCTTGTCTTAAAACTGTGTATGGTTCTTGCCTCCACTATATCTTTCTCTAGACTATTCCACTTCCTGACTACTCTGTGGCTGAATAAATGCTTCCTAACATCCCTTTGACTCATCTGAGTCTTCAGCTTCCAGTTGTGTACCCTTGTTTCTGTGTTCCCTCTCTGGAACATCCTGTCACTGTCTACCTTGTCGATTCCCCGCAGTATTTTGTATGTCGTTATCATGTCTCCTCTGACCCTTCTTTCCTCCAGTGTTGTTAGTCCTATTTCCCTCAGCCTTTCTTCATAGGACAGACCCCTGAGTTGTGGAACTAACCTTGTCGCAAACCTTTGCACTTTCTCTAGTTTCTTTATGTGCTTGACCAGGTGTGGGTTCCAGACTGGTGCTGCATATTCTAATATGGGCCTGACGTACACGGTGTACAGTGTCTTAAACGAGTCCTTGTTAAGGTAACGGAACGCTAATCTTAGGTTTGCCAGTCGCCCATATGCTGCCGCAGTTATCTGGTTGATGTGTGCCTCCGGAGACGTGCTTGGCGTTATACTCACCCCAAGATCTTCCTACTTTTTCCGATCTTTGTAGCCTTTGTCCGCCTAGCCTGTTCTCTGTCAGCGGTCTTCTTTGCCCTTCTCCGATCTTCATGACTTTGCATTTGGTGGGATTGAATTCGAGAAGCCATTTGCTAGACCAGATGTCAAGCTTGTCCAGGTCTGTTTGAAGTCCTGCTTGATCCTCCTCCGATGTGATTCTCCTCATTAATTTCACATCATCTGCGAACAGAGACACTTCTGAGTCTATCCCATCTGTCATGTCATTTACATATACCAAGAATAACACTGGTCCTAGGATTGGGTTGTGTATTTGTGTGTGTGTGTGTGTGTGTGTACTCACCTAATTGTACTCACCTAACTGTGGTTGCAGGGGTCGAAACTCAGCTCCTGGCCCCGCCTCTTCGCTGTCCGCTACTGGGTCTCTGCTCTATCTGCTCCATGAGCTTTATCATACCTTGTCTTAAAACTATGTATGGTTCCTGCCTCCACTATATCTTTCTCTAGACTATTCCACTTCCTGACTACTCTGTGGCTGAAGAAATGTGTGTGTGTGCGTGTGTGTGTGTGTGTGTGTGTGTTTGAGTGTGAGTGTTTGGGTGTGGGATGTGTGTGTGTGCTTGAGTGAGAGTGTTTGGGTGAAGGGTGTGTGTTTGGTGTGGGTATGTGTGTTTGGGTGTGATTGAGTGTGGGTATGGATGTGTTTGGGTGAGGGTGTTGGCATGTGTTTGGGTGTGGGTGGGTATTTGTGTTTGAGTGTGGGGTGCCAGTGTGTATTTGGGTGTGGATTTGTGTTTGGGTGTGGTTGCGTGTTTTGGTGTGGTACGTGTTTGGGTGTGGTTGTGTATTTGAGTGGGTGTGTGTTTGGGTGATGGCGTTCGTTAGAGTGTGGATGTGAGATTGGATGAGTGTGAATGTGAGTGCAAGTGTGAGGTAGTATGAGTGTGGGATAGTGCAAGTGAGGGATAGTGTGAGTGAGGGATAGTGTGAGGGAGAGTGTGTGGGAGAGTGTGAGGGAGAGAGTGTGATTGGAGAGAGTGTGAAGGAGAGAGCGAATGAGGGAGAGTTTGAGTAAGAGTGTGAGTGATAGTGTGAGCGAGTGTGAATGAGAAAGAGTGTGAATAGGGAAATTGTGAGTGAGGGAGAGTGTAAGTGAGAGAGTGTGAGTGGGAAATAATGAATGTGAGTGAGAAAGTGTGAGTGTTTAGTGAGAGTGAGTGTGAAAGAGTGAGTTAGAGTGAATGAGTGTTGGTGAGTGAGAGAGAGAGTTTGAGTGGAGATGAGTGCAAGTGTGAGTGAGAGAGATTGTGAGTGAGAGGGTGAGTTAGAGAGTATGAGTGAGGGTGTGAGAGTGTGAGTTACAGAGAATATGAGTTGGGAAGTGTTGCATGCAAAGAGTACATCACCTTATTAGGAGCATGTTAACACACCCACATAGGCTGCCTCATCAACCAGCGAACCATCTTGTTAAGGATTAGGTGATCTGGGCCCCATCACCAGATCAACAACTTGGTTCAACCAATCATAATGTGGATCAGGCAATGATAAAGGTGATGTGGATTCCACTCACATGTTTGCCATTATCATTCCCACCCCATTCCCACACTGAGCTGGTTGTTGCACTGTCGTCTCTGTCTCCTGGTTGTTGCTTTTGCCTTGACTACCGTGGCATGCACTAATACTACTCTATTTGTATATAGTGTACATAGTTGTATAAAACTGTAAATACTTGGTGAAGGAAAATACAAACTCAGATATATAATTGCTTGGTGAAGGAAAATACAATTAAAAGCATATTCTATTGTGTTAATTTGCTCCAAGCTCCCTTTTACACTCAGGAAAACAGGCCTTAGAACCTGAGGTTGTAATATAAGTAGCCTGTCCGAGAGCTGAATCTGGAGCTGGACTTATAGCAGGAGCTGAGCCTAGAGTTGAAGCTGGAGCAGGAGCTAGTCTTGTATTATTTAGATAGCTTGCTATCTGGCATTGTGTACACTTTGCAAACGCTTCATGAATTTTGTGTGTCATCTTTGCATTCGCTTCACTATGGCCAGCCATACTATTGTGTGAGTCTTCTGCAGTTGGGTTTGCTTGAGTGTCAGCCTTGCTATTGTGCGTGCGTATTGGCTTTGTTATTGTGTGTCAGCCTTGCTATCGTGTGAGTATTCTGCAGTCGTAATGTACATAGCAGCTTGAGCATGTTACAAACAGCGTGTTACATTGGGGTTAATGCCACCTATCAGAGTCAGGCGATTGGTGTCTTAGTTCACTTTCCAAAACTTGCCCAAATTCTCTCTACAGCGTTGTTGGCGAATTGCTCGTTCTATTGGTATAGAAAAACCAACGCACCCTCACGGCTTCGCAGCTGCATGATATTATAAGGACTAAACTAAAATCTGAAATTATGGCACATCACACTACTGATTCTCCCTCTTTAGAAGCTGTTAACCGTAGGTCACCATTAAGGTATCTGCAGAATAATGGGCGAGACAAAACTCCTGAGCAAAACCAGCAGTTTTTTGATGTCACAGGTGTGGGTTTTTCTACAAGTGAGTCCACTTCATTGGCGCTTGAGTTAGCCAGATTCAATCTTGAACAAACTAAAGAACAGTGTGCATTTGCTAAGGAGAAGCTTGATACAGAGAAGGAGAAGAGGCAATTCAATCAGACTGTAGATGACTTCAGTTTGCAAAGGGCAGTACAGTTTGTTCCTCGTTTTGTTGAAGCAGAGCCTGAACATTTGAAAACCAGGCTCGAGCTTTAGGGTGGTCTGAGGTTCATTGGGCAGCACTGGTGCATACTGCATTATTTGGTAAAGCACAAGAGTATACGTCTATATTAAATGAGCACGGCTTTGGTAACTATCGTATTGTAAAAACCATTGTTCTTGGGGCTTATCAATGTATTCGTGCCAAGTATAGGAAAGAATT
>WNWK01046638.1:0-14238 GCA_009830355.1 Cherax destructor
GAACCTTGTCCATGGAAGTAAAAGGGGAATGTATGAGAGTATAGTTATACCAACGCTCTTATATGGGTGTGAAGCATGGGTGATGAATGTTGCAACGAGGAGAAGGCTGGAGGCAGTGGAGATGTCATGTCTGAGGTCAATGTGTGGTGTGAATATAATGCAGAGAATTCGGAGTTTGGAAATTAGGAGGAGGTGCGGGATTACCAAAACGATTGTCCAGAGAGCTGAGGAGGGGTTGTTGAGGTGGTTTGGACATGTAGAGAGAATGGAACGAGACAGAGTGACTTCGAGTGTATAAATCTGTAGTGGAGGGAAGGCGGGGTAGGGGTCGGCCTAGGAAAGGTTGGAGGGAGGGTAAAGGAAGTTTTGTGTGCGAGGGGCTTGGATTTCCAGCAAGCATGTGTGAGCGTATTTGATAGGAGTGAATGGAGGCATATGGTTTTTAATACTTGACGTGCTGTTGGAGTGTGAGCAAAGTAACATTTATGAAGGGATTCAGGGAAACCGGCAGGCCGGACTTGAGTTCTGGAGATGGGAAGTACAGTGCCGGCACTCTGAAGGAGGGGTGTAAATGTTGCAGTTTTATAACTGTAGTGTAAAGCACCCTTCTGGCAAGACAGTGATGGAGTGAATGATGATGAAAGTTTTTCTTTTTCGGGCCACCCTGCCTTGGTGGGAATCGGCCGATGTGTTAATAAAAAAAAAAAAAAATATATACAGTGGTCCCTCGGTTTTCGTGCATCTCCAAACTCGAACATTTATGTAAGTGTATTTTCGTAAGTGCTGTTGCAAGTGTATTTTTGGGGGTCTGAAATAGACTAACCTACGTGACATTATTTCTTAAGGAAGTAAACTCGTTCGGTAATGGCACATGAGCAGCATTCTGGAACGAATTTTCGGCGAAAACCGAGGGACCACTGTATATATATATATACAGTGGTACCTCGAGTTACGATGGTCCCCAAAATCGCCCTTTTATGCAAGTTTATTTTTTTAAATGCTTTTGTAAGTATATTTTTGGGGGTGTAAAAGGACTAGTCTATTTTACATTATTCCTTATGGGGATAAATTCATTTGGTAATGGCACTTGAACAGCATTCTCGAACGAAAAAATATCGTAACTCGAGGTACCACTGTATATGGTATTTATTGATGTATTCTCATTTTCTTGGTCTCATTTGACAGATTAGAAGACATATTACAGAAATAGAGATGATTTTGATTGGTTTGACAACGACAAGTACCTTGAAATTGAGCTCAAATTAGCGAAAATGTTCGATTTTTGACGATGTTCAGGAGTAAACAAATTACACCATGTATCCAATACACATCAACTGGCAAGTCTAATATTCTTGCACAAGTGTGTTGATATTATTTATACCATTTTTACAATGATGCAGTTGTATACATAACAGTAAATCTACTATTTTTTTGTGAGAATAAAAATTCAAAATGAAAAGCAAAAGTAATGTAAGAGGGGCCTGGAAACGTGACTAATGAACAGAGAAGACGTTATTTTAGTGCCAGGAATGTCTGCCTTGTTTATTCTGGACCCTATTTTGAAATTGGCATCGTTAGAAATTTGTGTGAAATTGTTCAAATTGCTATTTTCTGACCACTATTTTGGGTAGTTGTAATTAGTAAATAGGCGGTTTCTTGTACTCAATCGATAGAAGAAATGGAGTTCTAGTGAAATAGCTATAATTTTAGTTGACTGAAACATTGGAATTTGCCGAAAATAGGGCTCAAAGTGGGCGAAATCTCTGATGCCCAAGTGTCACGGTTACCGCTAACTTCGCGAAAGCATAATTCCGTTACTTTTCGATAAAATTTCATAATTTTTGTGGCATTATGATCAGAAAAAGATTCTCTATCATTTCATAAGAAAAAAATAATTTTTTTTTAAATTCTTGGACCCTGAGAACGAGTTTCGGAGACCCCCCTTGGACCCTGAAAGGGTTAACAAAAAATAATTTTTTAGAGATTAAATATAGATTTACATACAGAAAAGAATAACAAATAAATATAAAGCACTAATAACATGTATAAATGAACATTTAACATCACACTTACTTTTATTGGCAACTCTTGTTGGTGTATGAAGATGGAGAGGAAAAAAGAAGGAGGCGAGTTTATTGTTGGGAGGCAGGACAAAATCCTTCAATTTGACACTAATATCAGCTCTACGGCTTAATTATCTATCACAATTCATCTAATATGACATAATAAACATTATAAATAACATAAAAACCTGATACACACTCTAGAATGAATAAAATATGTGTGTGTCATTACGAATGTGGTGGCGGGCATACTCGGTCCAGCTATGAAAACATCTTCCTATTCTTTCCTCCTTCAGATGCATTAGTACAGTGGTCCCTCGGTTTTCGCCGAAAATTTGTTCCAGAATGCTACTCAAGTGCCATTACTGAACGAATTTACTTCCTTAAGAAATAATGTCACGTAGGTTAGTCTATTTCAGACCCCCAAAATACACTTGCAACAGCACTTACGAAAATACACTTACATAAATGTTCGAGTTTGGAGATGCACGAAAACCGAGGGACCACTGTATAAGAGAAAACGGAGTTTGTAATGCTAACTGCATTAGATCACTTCTTTCCAGTCGCTTCAAGGAGTGAACAGAAATCATTCCTGTCCAGGCTGGCTGGTAACAGCAGCAGCAACAACAACAACTGGTTTGTTTACAAAACTCCCGAACCTTCTACACTCTCATTCTCTCTCGTTTATTCATTTAATCTTGTTTACTCACCTCTCACTCTACATTAAGCCTGCCTCTTACCATCACTGCCTCTCATCACCACTGCCTCTCACCACCACTGCCTCTCATCACCACTGCCTCTCATCACCACTGCCTCTCATCACCACTGCCTCTCATCACCACTGCCTCTCATCAACACTGCCTCTCATCACCACTGCCTCTCATCACCGCCTCTACCACCACTTCTTTCCAGTCGCTTCAAGGAGTGAACAGAAATCATTCCTGTCCAGGCTGGCTGGTAACAACAGCAGCAGCAGCAACAACAACAACTGGTTTGTTGACAAAACTCCCGAAACTTCTACACTCTCATTCTCTCTCGTTTATTCATTTAATCTTGTTTACTCACCTCTCACTCTACATTAAGACTGCCTCTTACCACCACTGCCTCTCATCACCACTGCCTCTCACCACCACTGCCTCTCATCACCACTGCCTCTCACCACCACTGCCTCTCACCACCACTGCCTCTCACCACCACTGCCTCTCACCACCACTGCCTCTCACCACTTTGCTACGATTTCTTTCTTTAATTCTATGGTGTTCCTCACTTTCTTTACCAAAGGACTGACACTAGGAGCTTTCTTTGGGCCCGTGGTGGCTTATTTAGCAGTCACACACAATAATCAAGGGCCAAAAACAATGGATTGTTAAGAAATGTTTCGTATGAACTCGCAGGATAATGTTCACTGAACCAGAAACAATGCTACACTGCCTGAGAATGTGCGTGGGAGGCAGGCTTGCGGGCTTTGTATGTGCACTGGGCACTGGACAGGGATCTGTATCATGAACGAAAACGGAGGGAATCACACGAAAACAGAGATAAATTTTCCCTGAAAAACTGCACGAAAACGGAAACACACGAAAACAGAGATACAGTCATCCCTTGGTTTTCAATTTTAATCCGTTCCAGATGGATCAGCTAAAACCAAAATCGGTAAAAACCAAAACTATTTTCCCCATAAGAAATAATGGAAATACAATTAATCCGTTCCAGAAACCCAGAAGTTTGGAAAAAAAAATTGGGGGCCTTAAAGATAGATTTACATGCACTAATGAATGAACTCTATGTGGCACTTACCTTTATTGAAGACTGATGTTGCTGGATGGAAGAGAGGGAGGAGGAGAGGAAGAGACCCTATTTTTGGAAGGGAATCCCTCCATAAGGACTCTAGGTACCAAGTCCTCATCTGGGTCACTTCTCTGCATGCCTGCTACACTCCTCTCCCTCCCTGCCCTGCTACACTCCCTGCATACATGTTACACTCCCTGCATTCATGCTACACTCCCTGCATACATGTTACACTTCCTGCATACATGTTACACTCCCTGCATACCTGCTACACTCCCTGCATACCTGCTACACTCCTGCATACATGTTACACTCCTGCATACCTGCTACACTCCCTGCATACCTGCTACACTCCCTGCATACCTGCTACACTCCCTGCATACCTGCTACACTCCTGCATACCTGCTACACTCCCTGCATACCTGCTACACTCCCTGCATACCTGCTACACTCCCTGCATACCTGCTACACTCCCTGCATACTGCTACACTCCCTGCATACATGCTACACTCCCTGCATACATGCTACACTCCCTGCATACATGCTACACTCCCTGCATACATGCTACACTCCCTGCATACATGCTACACTCCCTGCATACATGCTACACTCCCTGCATACATGCTACACTCCCTGCATACATGCTACACTCCCTGCATACATGCTACACTCCCTGCATACATGCTACACTCCCTGCATACATGCTACACTCCCTGCATACATGCTACACTCCCTGCATACATGCTACACTCTTAAACTCCATCGTGTTTCTCACTTTCTTTACCAAAGGACTGGCACTAGGAGCTTTCTTTGGGGCCATGGTAGCTTATTTAGTAGTCACACACAATAATCAAGGGCTAAAAACAATGAATTGTTAATAAATGTTTTGTATGAACTCCTGGGATGATGTTCACTCAAGCATAAACAATGCTACACTGCGTGACAATGTGCGTGGGTGGCGGTCTAGCGGGCTTTGTATGTGCGGGGATTTGGTAGACAGGTTTCGTACCATCGGTGAAAACTGAGACAATCGGTGAAAACCGAGACAATTTTTCCAAGAAAAAAGTGATTGAAAACCAAAATCGGTGAAAACTGAGACAATTGAAAACCAAGGGATGACTGTACAGTCATCCCTCGGTTTTTTATTTTAATCCGTTCCAGATGGATCGGCTAAAACCAAAATCGGCGAAAACCAAAACTATTTTACCCATAAGAAATAATGGAAATTCAATTAATCCGTTCCAGAAACCCAGAAGTTTAGAAAAAAAAATTTGGGGGCCTTAAAGATAGATTTACATGCACAAATGAATGAAATGAATGTGGCACTTACCCTTACTGAAGACTGATGTTGTTGGATGGAAGAGAGATAGGAGGGAGAGGGTAGAAACCCTAATTTTGGAAGGGGAATCCCTCCATAAGGACTCTAGGTACCAAGTCCTCATCTGGGGTCACTTCCCTTCTTTGTCTTTTAATCCCACTAGGACCAGCTTGTGATTCACTGCACACCTGTGGCACTAAATATCTCTCCAGAGAGCTCTGTATCTGGCAGCTCTTTAAAATGTCCCTAAAATGGGACATGGAATTGTCATTGTAAAAGTAGCCAGCACGGATTGTAACATCTTTGTCAGGGTGATGTTCCTCCACAAATGATTGCACCCTACTCCACATTGCACAAATCTCCTTAATCTCTGAAGACGGCACCTTACATCTTTCTTCCTCCACTGAAGCAATTTCCTCAGATCTGTTTTGTTGTTGTTGCAGCTCAAGCTCTTGCAGCTCTTCAGTGGTTAGATCTTCATTGTGGTCCTCCACCAACTCTTCCACATCCTCTCCATTCATATCCAACCCCATAGAAGTCCCCAATTCCACAATACTTTCCACAACTTCTATAGGCTCATCAGGGTTAGCTTCAAACCCTTCAAAATCCCTCTCTGGGACACAATCTGGCCACAACTTTCTCCAAGCAGAGTTCATCATCCTGGAGGTCACTCCCTGCCAAGCTTTATCTATAAGGCCTATGCAATGGAAGATATCGAAGTGAGCCTTCCAGAACTCTTTTAGGGTCAATCTAGTGTCTGAGGTTACATCAAAGCACCTTTGAAACATTGCTTTGGTGTACAGTTTTTTAAAGTTTGCAATGACCTGCTGGTCCATGGGCTGGAGGAGAGGAGTGGTGTTAGGAGGCAAGAACTTCACTTTTACAAATCTGAATTCCTTAGGCATTTGGTCTTCCAAGTCTTGAGGATGACCAGGAGCATTGTCCATTACCAGGAGGCACTTAAGTGGCAATTTATTCTCCAATAGATATTTCTTCAAACTGGGGCCAAACACTTGATTAAACCATTCCAGGAAAATTTCCCTAGTGACCCATGCCTTAGCATTAGACTTCCAAAACACACACAATTTACCTTTGTCAACACTGTATTTGTTGAACACTCTGGGATTTTCAGAGTGATACACGAGTAAAGGCTTCACTTTTAAATCCCCACTAGCGTTCCCACATAACATAAGAGTTAGCCTGTCTTTCATAGGCTTGTGTCCTGACATTGCCTTTTCCTCCTGCGTGATGTAGGTCCTCCTTGGCATTTTCTTCCAAAAGAGGCCTGTTTCGTCACAATTAAACACTTGTTGGGGTTTAAATTCTTCTGCCTCTACATATTCTTTAAACTCACGCACAAATTTTTCAGCCCCATCTTTATCTGAACTGGCACCCTCACCATGTCTTACAACACTGTGTATGCCACTTCGCTTCTTGAAGTTTTCGAACCAGCCTTTGCTGGCCTTAAATTCATAAACCTCAACACTGGTTCCAGGCATTTTCTTTACAAGATCGGCATGCAACAGCCTTGCTTTTCACATATGATGGATTGCACAACACTATCACCCACTAGCAGTTTTTGGTTTATCCACACCAATAACAATTTCTCCATATTTTCCATTGTTTGTGATCTCTGTTTCGTTATCGTATTCACCCCTTTCGCAACATTAGCTTCCGTGATTTCCTTTCTCTTTGCCACAATGGAACTGATGGTTGATGGGTTTTTCTTGTATATCCTGGCGAGCTCGGCAATACGTACACCACTATCATATTTTTCTATTATTTCTTTCTTCATTTCTACAGTGTTCCTCACTTTCTTTACCAAAGAAGTGGCACTAGGAGCTTTCTTTGGGCCCATGGTAACTTATTTAGTAGTCACACACAATAATCAAGGGCCAAAAACAATGAATTGATAATAAATGTTTTGTATAAACTCCTGGGGTGATGTTCACTCAAGCATAAACAATGCTAGACTGCGTGACAATGTGCGTGGGAGGTGCGTGGGTGGCGGGCCTACGGCCTTTGTATGTGCGCGGCACTGGTGGACAGGTCCCATACGGTCGGCGAAAACTAAAATAATCGGCCGGCAAAAACTAAGACAAATTTTCCCTGAAAAAAGTCGGCGAAAACCAAAATCGGCGAAAACTGGGACAAGCGAAAACCAAGGGATGACTGTACAAGAAAACGGAGGGACCACTGAACAGCCTTCTGGAATGAATTATGCTCGTTACTCGGGGGTCCACTGTACAAACTTTTGCTACCTAATATTTTTATCCTCGTCACCTTACTCTTTCTTATATTCACTTTTAATTTCCTTCTTTTACATATCCTACCAAACTCAACCACCAACCTCTGCAACTTCTCTTCAGAATCTCCCAAAAGCACAGTGTCATCAGCAAAGAGCAACTGTGACAACTCCCACTTTGTGTTACATTCTTTATCTTTTAAGCCCACACCTCTTGCTAACACCCAAGCATTCACTTCTCTTACAACTCCATCTATAAATATATTTAACAACCATGGTGACATCACACATCCCTGTCTAAGGCCTACTTTTACTGGGAAATAATCACCCTCTCTCCTACATACTCTAACCTGACCCTCACTATCCTCGTAAAAACTCTTCACTGCTTTTAGTAACCTACCTCCTATTCCATACATTTGCAACATCTGCCACATTGCCCCTCTATCCACCATATCATACGCCTTTTCTAAATCTATAAATACCACAAAAATCTCCCTACCTTGACTACCGCGCATTAGTATTAAGATTAAATATGATTGTAATCAAGTAAACCACTTGTCTAGTTTTAAATAATTACTATGTGCTATCATCTCGTCTAGTTTTAAGTAATTACTATGTACAGTGGACCCCAAGTTACGAGCACCTCGGAAATCATACAATTATGTAAGGGTAATATTGTAAGTGCTTTTGTAAGTGTATTTTTGGGGGTCTGAAATGGACTAACCTACTTGACATTATTCCTTAAGGGAGAAAATTCGTTCGGTAATGGCACTTGAGCAGCCTTCTGGAATGAATTATGCTTGTAACTCGGGGGTCCACTGTACAGTGGTCCCTCGGTTTTCGCCAAAAATTTGTTCCAGAATTTACTTCCTTAACCCTTTACCGGGCAGGACCGTGTACAGACGGTCCTAAACACGTGTTTTTGCGCGTGTCATCCTACTCCCCCATCCCATCTAGGTTCCCATTCTCTATATCTGACCAATCACAAGCCTTCTGTGAGTCGCTCCAGCTAAGTGAGACCGGCATCTGCTCGCTTCCCATTGGTTGAGAGACCAAAATGTAAACACTTCTCGCTTTACGTCACCCAGAGCCGAATTTTTGCTCTTGTTCCACTCATATACACTGTGATTATACTCTCTACAATGTCGGTAAGTACTAATTGTTGTGTCCAGTGTGTAAATGAATAGTTTAGGCATATTTTGAGATATATATCAGGAGTTAGATATGCATAATATGAGTGTACCATGCAATTGAAAAAGTGCAACAAAGAGGACCGTGTACAGACGGTCCCGCCCGTCAGGGCCACATTTTAAATTTCAGTAAATAAATATTTATATAAAAATTTCTAGTGCATATATGAATTCTGTAGTGGTCTGGGTGTGTACAGAACATTCTTATTGTCATTCCAGATCAATGAGAAATTGTTCTATTGTGAACCCTTCCAACAGAAGTTCAAATATCTCTGCATTTTGGTGGAAAGTGACTCAGATCCAGAACCAGATGACCTGTTGCCATCTCCAGTGCAGTACCAACGTGCAGAAAGGCCTGATGACAGTGTGAGGTTTGACCAAAATGATAGGTTTGATAAAATGCTAGGTCACTGGCCAGTGCAAGGCAGAATATTTACATGCAATTATTGCAGCAAAACGAAAAATCATGTCACATCCTCATTTTTGTGTGCCGTATGCAAGGTAAATCTATGCATCAAGAAGGAAAGAAATTGCTTCATAGCCTTTCATTGTAGCAATTAGTGATCAAGAATGATTGTTTTTCTCAGGAAATTCAGGAATATGGGACTTGAAAGTTTTATCCCTTTGCAATGTGTCCATGTTGCTCTTTGGTTCACTTTCATATTTTTATACATACAAAATGTTTGGAAACAAGTTCCATTTGTGTTTTTGATATTGTCTATTAGTATAATAAAATAGAAAAATACTTATTTGGTGTTTTATTAACAATTGCAAATTTGCAACATTCAGAATTTGACACCTTTACGGTCAGGACCGTCTGTAGACGGTCCTTGAATATTGGCAATTGCGTGAAAAGTTTTTTTAGAATTTCAATTATATGGGCTCATTATCCTTACATTGAGTTACTCTATCCACTCATTTGAAATACATTTCGAAATTATCATTTTCCAGGGAGTGCCCGGTAAAGGGTTAAGAAATAATGTCACGTAGGTTAGTCTATTTCAGACCCCCAAAAATACACTTGCAACAGCACTTACGAAAATGCACTTGCATAAATGTTCGAGTTTGGAGATGCACGAAAACCGAGGGACCACTGTATTAGGATTAGTCTGCCCGAAATGCCCTGGCATGCTAGTGGCTTTACCTGGAGTTTACCTGCAGAGAGTTCTGGGGGTTAACGCCCCTGCGGCCCGGTCTGTGACCAGGCCTCATGGTGGATCAGAGCCTGATCAACCAGGCTGTTACTGCTCGCCGCACGCAGTCTGACATACGAACCACAGCCCAGCTGGTCAGGTACCAACTTTAGGTGCCTGTCCAGTGCCTGCTTGAAGACAGCCAGGGGTCTATTGGTAATCCCCCTTATTTACGCTGGGAGGCAGTTGAACAGTCTTGGGCCCCTAACACTTATTGTGAAGTCTCTCAACGTGCTAGTGGCACCCCTGCTTTTCATTGGGGAGATGTTGCATCGTCTGCCGAGTCTTTTGCTTTCGTAGGAAGTGACTCTCGTGTGCAAGTTTGGTACTAATCCCTCTAGGATTTTCCAAGTGTATATAATACTGTATCTCTCCCGCCTGCATTCTAGGGAGTACAGGTTTAGGAACTTCAAGCGTTCCCAGTAATAGAGGTGGTTTATCGCAGTTATGCGTGCGGTGAAGGTTCTCTGCACATTTTCAAGGTCAGCAATTTCACCCGCCTTGAAAGGTGTAGTTAGTGTGCAGCAATATTCCAGCCTAGATAGAACAAGCAACCTGAAAAGTGTCATCATGGGCTTGGCATCCCTGGTTTTGAAGGTTCTCATTATCCATCCTGTCATTTTTCTAGCAGATGTGATTGCTACAGTGTTATGGTCCTTGAAGGTGAGATCCTCTGACATGACCACTCCCAGGTCTTTGACATTAGTTTTTCGCTCTATTGTGTGGTTGGAATTTGTTTTATACTCCAATGAAATTTTACTTTCTACTTAGCAAACCAAAATTGTAATTACATATTGTAACCTTCACAAAGAAATAAAAATTTACTTTACTTTATCTTTATCTAAATTCTGCTCGCCTACATGTTTCACTATAAACACCTGGTCTTCACACCCACTACCCTTCCTAAAGCCTCCTTGTTCATCTGCTACCCTGCTCTTCGTCTTACTCTTAATTCTTTCAATAATAACTCAACCATACCCTTTACCAGGTATACTCAACAGACTTATTCCCCTATAATTTTTGCACTCTCTTTTGTCTCCTTTGCCTTTAACCCTTTCAGGGTTTCGGCTATACTAGTATAGCTTACGCGCCAGGGTTTTGGTCGTACTAGTACGCCTAAATTCTAGTGCCCTCAAATCAAGCAGAAACAGGCTGGTAGGCCTAGATGTGAGAAAATGGGTCTGTGCAGTCAGTGTGTGCAGTATAAAAAAAATCCTGCACCACACAGTGCATAATGAGGAAAAAAAAACTCACCGTGTTTTGGGTTTAAAACAGCGAATTTGCAGTCTATTTTCATATGGTATTTATGCTTGTAGTCTCGTTTTCTTAGTCTCATTTGATAGAATGAATGATATATTACAGAAATAGAGATAATTTTGACTGGTTTCACGATAACAAGTACCTTGAAACTGAGCGCAAAGTAGCGAAAATGTTCGATTTTGGCCGATGTTCAAGAGTAAACAAATCACACCATGCATCCATTACACATCAACTGGCGTGTCTAATATTCTTGCACAAGTGCGTTGATATTATTTATACCATTTGTACAATGATGCAGTTGTATACATAACAGTAAATATTCTATTTTTTGAGAGAATAAAAATTCAAAAAGCAAAGCAAAAGTAATGTAAGAGGGGCCTGGAGACATGACTAATGAACAGAGAATATGTTATTTTAATGCCAGGAATGTCTGCCTTGTTTATTCTGGACCCTATTTTGAAATTAGCATTGTTTGAAATTTGTGTGAAATTGGCCAAATTGCCATTTTCTGACCACTATTTTGGGTAGTTGAAATTGGTAAATAGGGCGGTTTCTTTCTCAATCGATAAAGAAATGGAGTTCTAGGGGAAATAGCTATAATTTGAATAGACTGAAACATTGGAATTTGCCGAAAATAGGGCTAAAAGTGGGCAAAACCCTTTTGATGCGTAAATGTCATCGATACCGCTAACTTGGGCAAAATTTCCCCATTATTTTCCGATCAAATTTCATATTTTTGTGGCGTTATGATGGGGAAAAAGATTCTCTATAATTTCATAAGAAAAAATTTTTTTTTTTTTAAATTTCCCTTCAACCCTGAAAACGAGTTTCGGAGAGGGTCCTCTGAGCCGGGAAAGGGTTAAAAAAAAACCCTATGCATGCTCTCTGCCAATCCCTAGGTATTACCCTCTTTTTTTATTAAAAAAAAGCACCAACCACCCCAAAACTATACCCCACCTGTTTTTAAACCCCTTAAACTCTCAAAACGTAAAATCTACTTCACTTGAGCCCCCGAATACAGTAGACCCTCATTTAGACGGTAGTTACAGCCCCTGAAAACATCGTGTAAGGTAAAATCGTGTTTGATAATTGGGAAATTATGGGAAAAATGGGTTATGGTCCTGGAGTCCCCAAAAAACCAAACAAGCTTTTTTGACCGACAATCTTTTCAAACATTGAAGGTGAATATGTAATTGAGTTCATTGTCGTATATATTACTGCTTAAGACTACAAATGCAAAAAAATAATAAATTTTTTAAAAATTTTGGGGGAATGATTTTGGGGATGATTGGAAAAATGGGGGAAAATTATGCTGTGGCCCCTGGGCTGAGGGGGATGATAGAGGTTCTGGTACTGAAATGAGGGGTTTTACTAGGTGTCTAACTTTAAGTCATTCAGTCAGTCCCAATATTCATAAGTCAAAAGGATTCAGTAAGTCAGTAAAAGGGTTTTTAAATAAAAAATGGGTTTTAAGAAACGTAAATGATTATAATCAGTAAATGATTCAGTAAGTAGTCAAGTGATTTATAATGTCAAGTGGTTTTATTTAAATCAGTAAAAGGGGTTCATAAGTGTAAAAAAATTCAGTAAGTCATAAAAGGTTTCCGGGAATATAAGTGATTCAGTCAAGTCAGTCAAGTGTTTTAGCAAGTCAGTGAGCTTCAGTCAAGTCAGTAAGTCATTCAGTCAAGCAGTCATGGGTTTTTTTCCTTTTATGTGTACAAAAAATTTATAAAAAAGTGAAAATGAGAAAATGTTTTAAAAAACACAGCCAAAACCCCTATTGTGTTACGCGATGAATCAAACTGGGGGGGAGGATGGGGGGGGGGGTGGGGGGGAAAGGGGTAAGGGCCCCCCCCTGACTCAAGGGTTTTAAACCCCCCAGGGTGCCCCCGGGCCCAAAAATTTTTTCCCCCCCTCCCGGAAACTCCAAAATTTAAATTTGTTGGTTTTAAAAAAAATGTTAATTTTCAATGCTTAAAAAAAAGCGCAAATAAAGTTGTTAAATGAGGGGTTTTATTTTTAAAAAAAAAACCTTTTTTTTTTTAAAAAATTCCCCCTTTTAGGGGGTCCCTCCTGTACAGTGGGCCCCATAACAAATTAACCCTTAGGAGCTTTTCTCAACTAACCTTTTTTAATTTAACCCCAATTTTAAGAAAAATGAAAATAAATTAATCCGTTTTCCCCCCCAAAAAATTCACCAAAAAAAATAAAATAACATTTACTTTTTTTAAAGACTTGCAGGGATCTGGTATAGGGGGGGTGACAGGGGGGGGGGGTTGGGAAAGGGGGGAAAACCCCCCTTTCCAAAAAACCCCGGGGCAAAACCCTCTCTTTTGGGGGGGTTCCCTTCTTTTGGGGGTTTTTTAAAAACCCCTAGGGCCCCGAAGTCACTAGACCCCCCCTGGTGAAATAACTGCCCCGTCCCCTTTGGGGACTTTTTAAAACTTTCCCCCAAGAAAAATGGCTCTGTCACTGAAGTGGTTTTCACAGAAAACCTTTTTAGCGCTCAGGGTGGTGTTTTTCAACAAATGTCTGCCCCATTCCACTTTAAAACCTCCTTTAAACGAAGAAGGCACCCCCCCTCTTCTCTCCCCCCCTTGAAGCAATAACCTCAGCTGTGGTCTGTTGTGTTCCAATAAACCCTTCAGCTCTTCAGTTTTAACTTACCCCGGGTCCCCAAAAATCTTCCACACACACCCTCCCCTTTAACCCCAAAATTTTCCCAAAATTTCCCCAATATCTTCCAAACAGGCAAGGGGTCAGGGGCAGCCCAAATCCTTCAAAAAACCCCCTTTTCACACAATCCAGCCCAGTGGTTCCAAGGAGTTCAGTCCGAAGTCACCCCCTCCCCAAACCACCTATAAGGCCATAATGATATTAATGTTCTTCCGAACTCTCTTAGGTCAACAGGGGCTGAGGGCACATCAAAGCACTTTGAAACACTGCTTTTTAAGTTTTTTGGGGTTTCAAGCCCGTGGTCCATGGGTGGGTGAGAGGGGGTGTTAGGGGGCAAAAACTTTTTTCGATGAAATTGAAGTTGTGGGGAAAAACTCTTCAAAGTTGTGAGGATGAGCAGGGGAAATTTTCCAAAGAACCTTTAGTCCCAATTTTTTTAGGGGTTTTTTCCCCTAGGGGCCAAACATCCCGTCACCCATTCCTTTAAAATCTCCGTTAAAAT
>WNWK01046639.1:0-14238 GCA_009830355.1 Cherax destructor
AAAATTAATGACGCTTTAACCCACTAGACCATACAATCTTACAAAGATTACGCACCCAGCAGAGCTAGGTGTTGTACCGTGATGTGAGGAGTTTTCTAAGGCTCTTTTGGTACAAAATTATTTTTACATTAACATAAATATAAATGAAAAAAATGTATCCTTAAACGAATAAGAGAAAATTTTAGAACGGACTTAATTTTAAATGAGTTCTTGCTAATTGACCAATTTTACCTATTAGGTACGACAAATATATGCCTAAGCAGATGTGTGTGTAGGCATATTTATGCATGAATATACGTAGCTACATATGTTTACATAAATATATGTACAATTTTGCATGCAGAATGTATTTGAGAACATTCATATCTGTATGTGTACAGAATGTATATTTACATGTACAGTATGTATGTATATGTATGTATGTATGTATGTATGAATGTATGTCTCTGTGTCTTTCCGCCGCTCTTTGGTGATGGAAATATCTTTATAAAAAAAAGTTTTCATATATATGGGATAGATTCTCCAGAGAAATAACTATTCCCGTGTGTCAGTAACTTCATCTCTGTTTACCTGGAGTCTACCTGGAGGGCATTCCGGGGATCGACGTCCCCGCGGCCCGGTCTATGACCAGGCTTCCTGGTGGATCAGGGCCTGATCAACGAGGCTGTTACTGCTGGCTGCACGTAGGCCAACGTACGAACCACAGCCCGGCTGATCTGGCTACAAACCTTTGAAGCTCTCAGAGATAAATGAACCTTTTTTAGAATTCTTGATGATATTCTCATTGTTTTACTGAGGTCTTCTAGCTCAAGGTGACACTATAATGAACCCGATCCTGCGTGATGCTATATGACAACAATGCTTGATAGCTGTTGGTCCCAGTTTTAACTATCATATAGAATTGGGTTGCACCACACTGCTGATGTATCCGTCATTGCTAATTAAAAAAAACACTACTATCACCAGCACCACTACCACTAACACCAGCACCACTACCACTAACACCAGCACCACTACCACTAACACCAGCACCACTACCACTAACACCAGCACCACTACCACTAACACCAGCACCACTACCACTAACACCAGCACCACTACCACTATCACCAGCACCACTACCACTAACACCAGCACCACTACCACTAACACGAGCACCACTACCACTAACACCAGCACCACTACCACTAACACGAGCACCACTACCACTAACACCAGCACCATTACCACTAACACGAGCACCACTACCACAAACACCAGCACCACTAACACCAGCACCACTACCACTAACACCAGCACCACTACCACTAATCACCAGCACCACTACCACTAACACCAGCACACTACCACTAACACAGCACCACTACCACTAACACCATCACCACTACCACTAACACCAGCACCACTACCACTAACACCAGCACCACTACCACTAACACGAGCACCACTACCACTAACACCAGCACCACTACCACTAACACCAGCACCACTACCACTAACACCAGCACCACTACCACTAACACCAGCACCACTACCACTAACACAGCACCACTACCACTAACACCAGCACCACTACCACTAACACCAGCACCACTACCACTAACACGCAGCACCACTACCACTATCACCAGCACCACTACCACTAACCACCACACCACTAACACCACACCACTACCACTACACCAGCACCACTAACACAGCACCACTACCACTATCACCAGCACCACTACCACTAACACCAGCACCACTACCACTAACACCAGCACCACTACCACTAACACCAGCACCACTAACACACTACTCACCAGCACCACTACCACTAACACCAGCACCACTACCACTAACACCAGCACCACTACACACTATACACCAGCACCACTACCACTAACACCAGCACCACTACCACTAACACCAGCACCACTACCACTAACACCAGCACCACCACTAACCAGCACACACCTAACACCAGCACCACTACCACTAACACCAGCACCACTACCACTAACACCAGCACCACTACCACTAACACCAGCACCACTACCACTAACACCAGCACCACTACCACTAACACCAGCACCACTACCACTAACACCAGCACCACTAACACGAGCACCACTAACACGAGCACCACTACCACTAACACAGCACCACTACCACTAACACCAGCACCACTACCACTAACACCAGCACCACTAACTAAACCACACTCATAATCAGTCCTCTCGGAAGTAACACAAATATATTAAACGATGTTTAACTGATATACATTTTGTCAGTTATACAAGAAAATAAAATGCACCAACACACTTCAATTTCTCGGAAGAGGTAGACACAAATATATTAAACGATGTTTAACTGATATACATTTTGTCAGTTTTATACAGAAAATTGAAAATGCACCAACACACTTCAATTTCACTCTCTCTTTGGAGGCAAAGAGAAAATGTTTCAGTCTAGGTAACAGAGGGTTTGGGAAGTTGTAAGAAGTACATATTCCAAGATGGAATGAATAGGTTCTACAACTTTCCTCAAAAGGTACTCGTGTATGTCAAATATACCAAGAATTTATCCCTTGTTACCACACGTCTGTTTTGAAAATTTGAAGCCTATTGAATGAACTGTTACTAAACTACTTTAAGGTCTGCCTTCACAAATACCTAAAGAAAAGATCAATAAAATGCATCCCCTTAAATGTTTACCCCCGAGGACAACTAAAAGTTGGTTACAGAAAATTTTATTCTGCAACAGAAATTGTTACTTACTGCTGAATTGGGAGAGAATGTTACCTTAGTGTTGACCTGGGAGAGAAACCTAGGATACTGGATGAGCCTGGCCGTGCTTGCCACTAACGCAGGAACATTACATAATTATTGATGTTCACTGAGCGGGAAACAGAAGAATGACAAAAGCTCGACACAGTCCCTCCTTTTACGTGAGTGCAAGAGCCTAATCCTGGCATATCATTGGTCGTCGTCATCACCTTAAGTCTCTTTCTCGCGAGGTTATTGGCTTTCTCAAGTAAGAGGCGTGTCCATACACAGTGAAATTTGGAAACATGAATTGTGCTAAATTGGCTCATTCCGAAATACGATCTGCAGTTGTTTGTATTCATAATTTACTATTTATGTAGTAAACATACGTATATATATATATATATATATATATATATATATATATATATATATATATATATATATATATATATATATATATATATATATTATATATATATATATATATTAATAATAATAATATTAATAATAAAATCAAGTGATATCACAATATGCAAAAGAACCATTGTTAAAATAGTGAAATTCCAGGCGTTTTCGTGACTTCTCACATTAGCAAGGAACTATAAAAAACAAACCACACACAAGAAGGTATATAAGGGCAAGACTACACCTCACAGTCACGTCGCAACACCCGGCTCTGTGAAACACATCTGATACTCTACCCAAACATTAAGGTTTTTTACTTGTCTAATGTATCATTAAATTCTTCCCAAATTTTCTTTGGTTGTAGTACAGCAATTCAGTTTTCAGAGGTGAGGAGTCGTAATGTCCCACTACGTCCTGTAGACAGCGATCTTGGTCCAATTAACAAGCGTCTACCCTGGTTGACCAGGGCAGCAGCAGAGTTGATAATAAAGACTTCAGTGTCATTACTGGTAACCAGGTAAATCAGTAACAAAGAACAGAAATACTCCTGGTAGATCACCTTACCTGATCAGAAGAATAGTGGAGGTGAAGTGAATCTCCCAGTTTCAACCCATACCTGTACTTAGCTCAGACCTGACCTGTATTTAGCTCAGACCTGACCTGTACTTAGCTCAGACCTGACCTGTACTTAGCTCAGATCTGATCTGTACTTAGCTCAGACCTGACCTGTACTTAGCTCAGACCTGACCTGTACTTAGCTCAGACCTGACCTGTACTTAGCTCAGACCTGACCTGTACTTAGCTCTGTGAAGACGTGTCTTGTGTGCTCTCTGTGAATCAGAACAAGATGTCCTCGCTTGAGCTACTCTACCAGCAGCTGAAGGAAGAACTGAGGGTAGCTAAGCTTGAGATACAGCGACTGACTGAGGAAAACAAGAGCATTCATACTAATCCTCCTGTTGAGAATCCTCAAGCCAAGAAAAGAACCTGGACTGTGGCTGGAATGCATGGGACAAAGTTGAGAATCAAGAGGACGGGTGGAGAGGTAAAAACAACGAAGATCCAGGAGAATGTTGTGGAAACATCGAACCGATTCTCTGTGCTACCCGATGAATGTGAGTCGACTTCTGGGAACGTCACAACGAACGACACCAAGGAAGGTAAAAACATTGTTGTTGTTGGGGATAGCCAGGTTAGGTATATGGATAAGGCCTTCTGTTTGAAGTATAGGAGGAGACAGAGGGTTTACTTTCCTGGGGCTGGGATGGAGGATATTGTTAGCCATCTGGACGACATCATGAGAGGTAATGGGAGCAATCTTATTATCTGTCTCAGTGCTGGAGGCAACCATGTTGGCAGACGTAGGAGTGAGGACCTGACTAGAAGGTATAGGTCAGCAATATACATAATTAGGAAGAAGGGTGGGAACCCTGTCATATGTGGTATTTTGCCAAGGACAGGAGTTGGAAATGAATGGTTGTCCAGGGCAATTTGTGTCAATTGCTGTCTGGACAAATACTGTAAGGAAAATGCAGTAACATTCATAGACAACTGGGACCTCTTCTATGGCAGAAATGACATGTATACCAGGGATGGGGTTCACTTATCCTGGTCTGGGGTGGGGGCACTGGCAACTGCAGTGGAGGGAGCTGTTAGGGCTTTAAACTAGAAATAGTTAGTGGTATGTTTTTTTTGGGAAAAACAGTGAAGTCCCAGTGTAGTAATATTATGAGTTCTAGAGGAACTAGTAATAGGCAGAATAAGGTGAATACTGGAAAGCCAGTGGCACTAGATGACAAGGACAGTAATAGGTGTAGTGAAAAAACAGAAATGAGCAGGAAGGGTAAAGAGAAAGGAGGGTCTTTAAATGTATATTACGCCAATAGTCGTAGTGCTAGGAATAAGATGGACGAGTTGAGATTAGTTGCTAGTGCGGGTAATATTGATGTTTTTGCAATAACTGAGACATGGTTTAATATGAAAAAACGGAACATGCCTGCTGAATGTCACATCCAGGGTTTTAAATTGTTCCAAGAAGACAGAAGTATCGGGAAGGGTGGTGGGGTGGCACTCTATGTCTGTGATCATTTAAATTGTTGCATAAAAACGGGTATAAAGTCTGAAATAATACATTCAGAGTCTGTCTGGATAGAATTTTCAGAGGGGTGTAAAAAATTGATTTTAGGCGTGATATATCGTCCTCCAAACGTAGACTGGGAACAAGAGAGACTACTTTGGGAGGAAATTGTTAAGGCCACAAGGCATGATAATGAAATAATTCTAGGGGACTTTAACTTTAGTCAAATTGATTGGAATTTCCTGACAGGAAATTTAGAATCTAACGACTTTTTAGAAGTAGTTCAGGATTGTTTTTTGGAGCAGTTTGTGACAGAACCTACAAGGGGAAATAACCTACTTGACTTGGTTCTGGCAAACAAGAAAACCCTTGTTATTAATTTAGAAATTACAGAGGAACTCGGCACAAGCGACCACAAGTCAATTACCTTTAACATTGAATGGATGTATGATAGTAGGGATAATTCAGTAACGGTCCCAGATTTTTGCTTAGCAGATTACAATGATCTTAGAGAACACTTATCATCTGTGAACTGGGGTAACGAAGAAAGCTATCAATATGAAAGTTTTCTGAACACTATACAGGCTGCCCAAAGAACATTTATCCCATATAAAAAAATTAGATCAAGTAGAAATGACCCAAAATGGATGAAAAATAGGCTCAAATATCTTTTAGGGCAGAAGAAAGGAATTTATAGGTTCATAAATAGAGGTGAGGGTCATCTTATAAATCAGTATACTGACATTAAGAGGGACGTTAAAAAGGGAATAAGAAAAGCTAAATGGGACTATGAAATTAAAGTTGCTAGGGATTCAAAAACTAACCCAAAAGTTTTTTCCAGGTTTATAGAACAAAAGTTAAGATAAGATAGGTCCCCTTAAAAATAACTCTGGGCATCTTACTGACAAGGAGAATGATATGTGTTCTATTTTTAATAATTATTTTCTCCCGGTTTTCACACAGGAAGACATTAATAATATCCCAGTAATTAATTTTTATAGTGGCCCTGAAGATGATAAATTATGTAATATCACAGTCATTAGCGAAATGGTTATGAAACAACTAGACCGACTGAAACAAAATAAATCGCCGGGTCCTGATGAGCTTTTTGCAAGGGTTCTTAAGGAATGCAAAATGGAACTCTGTGAACCAATATCTAACATTTTTAATTTATCTCTTCAAACAGGTGTAGTGTCTGATATGTGGAAGATGGCTAATGTAATTCCTATTTTTAAAGCAGGGGACAAGTCACTACCGTCAAATTACCGTTCAATAAGCCTAACCTCAATTGTTGGTAAATTACTAGAGTTAATTATAGCTGATATCATAAGAAACCATCTTGATAACCATAATTTGATTAATGATACTCAGCATGGATTCACGAGGGGCCGTTCCTGCCTATCTAATTTATTAACCTTTTTCAGTAAAGCTTTTGAGGTTGTTGATCACGATAAAGAATTCGATATTGTTTATTTAGATTTTAGTAAGGCTTTTGATAGAGTACCGCACCAGAGACTGTTAAAGAAAGTGGCAGCTCATGGCATTGGGGGAAAAGAGTTGTCATGGATCGAGTCATGGCTCACGAACAGGAAGCAGAGAGTGTGCATAAATGGGGTTAAATCCGAATGGGTATCTGTAATAAGTTGCAGACTCAAGCATTTTGTGAGAAGGTACAAGGCATCATGGGTGTCAAGATTGCCTATTCGTTGTTCCATTCTCCTCAATTCTTCCAGTTTCTTCCTGCGAATTGTGTCAATGGCATCACTTCCCAGAGGTGCTCCAAGCAAGACACTATTTGAAGGGGCAATGACTGTTGCTCCTGGTAGTTTTGATATCACTACATCTATCACTTGTTGATTGACTGAGATGATTTCACATATGGATGGATTCAGGATGAGATCCATTTCCTGTCCCTGTGTCATCACCTGTGTAAGATCATCTAGAAGGGACTCCTTTGTACCTGCTAGTGTGCCATCATCCAGGAACCAGATGTTTAGCTCACTGGTCAGTCTGACTGTGATTTCCCTAACTGCTATACAGAAGAGAAATGGTGAGAGAGGGTCCCCTTGCTGGACACCCTCAGATGATGTGATTTCATGCTATCCAAACAGGAGCATTGATTCCTTGCTATATCCATATATATATATATATATATATATATATATATATATATATATATATATATATATATATATATATATATATATATATATATATATATATATATATATGTCGTGCCGATTAGGTAAAACTGGCCAATTAGCAACAACTCATTTAAAATTAAGTCCTTTCTAAAATTTTCTCATATACTTTTAAAGATATATTTTTTTCATTTATGTTAATGTAAAAATTAATAATTTTGTACCAAGAGAAACTTTGAAAACCTACCTAACCTTATTATAACAAGCGCAATTTAATTTAGCCTAACCCAACTAAATATATTTTAGATACGTTTACAATAATTTAATAATGAACAAACACAATGAAATATATTTTTTTCGTTAGGTTCAGAATGATTTTGGCGAAATTATTGCATACACAAATTTTCGCTTGTCTTATATGGCAAGAAGAGCGTTGCTATTTAAGCCAAAATCGCAAGTTTTACCTAATCGGCACGACATATATATACGTATATGTATATAATATATATATATATATATATATATATATATATATATATATATATATATATATATATATATATATATATATATTAAAAGATTGTTAGTTTAAGTGAGGTTTCTCACTTTGTCTTGTTGCAAACCTTTGCACTTTCTCTAATTTCTAGACGTGCTTGACCAGGTGTGGGTTCCAAACTGGTGCTGCATAGTCCAATATGGGCCTGACATACACGGTGTACAGAGTCTTGAACAATTCCATCCACAAGTGTCGGAGCGCTATTCTTAGGTTTGCCAGGCGCCCATATGCTGCAGCAGTTATCTGGTTGATATGTGCCTCAGGAGATGTGCTCGGTATTATACTCACCTCAAGATCAATCTCCACGAGTGAGGTTTGCAGTCTTTGACCTTCCCTAGTCTAGATAATGATATTCACATTGTCTGTGGTCTTCTTTGCCTTTCCCTGATCTTTATGATTTTGCATTTGGTGGGGTTAAATTCCAGGAGCCAGTTGCTGGACGAGGCTTGCATCCTATCCAAGTCCCTTTGTAGTCCTGTTTGATCCTCATCCAATTTGATTTTCCTCATTAACTTCACATCATCTGCAAACATATACCAGAAACAGCACTAGTCCTAGTACTGAGCCATGTGGAACCCCGCTCGTCACAGGCACCCAGTCTGTCTGACACCTTACGTACCATGATTCGTAGTTGCCTCCCTGTCAGGTATTCTCTGGTCTACTGCAGTGTCTTTCCAGTTATGCGTGCCTGATCCTTTAGCTTTTGCACTACTCTCTAGTGTGGAACGGTGACAAAAGCTTTCTTGCAGTCCAAGAAAATGCTATTTACCCACCCATCTCTTGTCATAAAACTCCATTAGGATTGTGATACAGGATTTTCCTTCTCTGAAACCGTGCTGGTTGTCGTGTATAAGCTTATTCCTCACTAGGTGCTCCACCACTCTCCTCCTGATAAGATTCTGAAATGACTTTGCATATTATACTTGTCAGTGAGACTGATCTGCAGTTAATGTCTCGTGTCTATGGCCTTTCTTAAAAATTGGGACTAAGTTTACCGTCATCCCCACCTCTGGTAGTTGCCCAGTTTCAATAGATTTTTGAAGATTGTTGTTAGTGGCTCACACAGCATCTCTGCTCCCTCTCTAAGGACCTATGGAGAAGTGTTGTCCGGTCCCAACGCCTTTGCGGTATCTAGTTCACTTAGCAGTTTCTTCACCTCCTCCTCGGTTATGTGTATTTCGTCCAGCACTTGTTGGTGTATCCCACTATTCCAGCTTTCCAGAGTCCTTCCTGTTTTCATTGTAAATACTTCTTTAAATCTTATGTTGAGCTCCTCATATACTTCTCGGTCGTTTTCTGTGAACTCTCCTCCTTCCTTCCTCAGCCTGATTACCTGTTGTTTCCCTCCTGATGTGGCTATACAACAGCTTCGGGTCAGACTTTCCTTTTTATGCTTGTCGTTTTCACATAGCTACTGGACCTCCCTCCATATCTGTGCATGACTCACGAAATCGTAATGACATGATTGCAAACAAACTATACCACGGGCGAGGCTTGAACCAGAGGTAGAGAGTCGTAAAACTCCAAACCGACGAGTTAGCCAATGGGCTAGCAGGCTACAATAAGATTCATTCAGCACCATAGGAAGGTTAGCATAGGTTAGCTAACCTTGCTATGGTGTATAAATATACATATTTGAATGAATCTTATTGTAGCCAGCTGACCCAGTGGCTAATGCGTCGGTCTGGAGTTTTACGACTCTCTACCTCGGGTTCAAGCCCAACCCGTGGTATGGTTTTTATCTGTGCATATTCGTTTCTGGGTCTTCGACAAATCTCTTTATTTTCCTGGGTAATTTGTCTTCTATACTTTTTCCATTCTCCAACATACTTAGTTTTTGCCTATTTACACCTTTGGGTGAGCCAAGGGCTCGTACCAGTCTTCTAATTATTTCTGTTGCCCTTGGGAACGAACCTTTCCTCTGCCTCCTTGCATTTTGTTGTCCCAATGGAAATAAGTCACTCTGTCTGACTTTTTTGGGTTATCCTGGGTTCTCTACACATATGCTGCTATGTATGATAATCTATGTAACTGTATTTGTGTTAACCTGAATAAACTTACTTACATACTTACTTACACGTAATCCATCATTTCATTTACTGATTTTCCAAGCAATTCTTCTTCCCACTGAACCTCTTGCAGGAAATTCCTCATGCCTGTGTAGTCCCTTCTTTCTCAGTTTGGCTTCTCGCATCCTATTCCTGCTTCCTTCTCCACTTGTAACTCTTCTATGTATTCATTGCTCAGAACCATATGATTACTAGCTTTATGGGGTCTTTTGGATGTGATGTCCTTGGTGTCTGAGCTCTAAAGGTGAATATGAGGTCCAGTCTTGCTGGTTTATCCTCTACTCTCTCTCTCTTTTGTAGTGTTCCTAACATATTGATCATCTTGGCTCACCATGTTTTTGGGTCCCCCTTGTGCCTCCAAGTTTTCCCAGTCAATCTCCATTTGATTGAAATCACAAATCACTAGTAAATTTGCTCCTCCCATGTGAGTCCCTCTGGCCACATCAGCTAGTGTGTCCACCATTGCTTTGTGCTCTCTTCATATTCTTCTCTTGGCCTCCTGCTGTTCTGTGGTGGATTCTGCATTGCTGCAATTACCACCTTAGGGTCCCTAAACTGAATTGTTCCAATGTTGTCCCTTTCGCCAATTCTGTCCATTCTTTCCATTTCCTCAAATTCCCACCGGTTTTTGATGAGCAGTGCAACTTTTCCTTCCCTTCTGCTCCCTCTATCTTTTCTCATGATCTGATATGCAGATGGAAAGATTGCATCTATTATCATCTTGTGAATTTCATTTCTGTGAGTGCTATGATGTCTTGGGACGTCTCCTTTATTCTTTCATGCCACTCCTCATGGGCAGTACCCCATGGCATGGTGGCGAAAGCTCTAACTTCACACGGCGAGTATCCGGGTTCGATTACCGGCGAGGGTAGAAACATTGGGCGTGTTTCTTTACACCGGTTGTCTGTTTCCCATCAGTAAAATGGGTACCTGGGTGTTAGTCGACTGGTGTGGGTCACATCCTGGGACAAAACTGACCTGATATGCCATAAAGATATATTATTGTTGAGTCCTGGAGATGGGAAGTACAGTGTCCTCACTCTGAAGAAGGGGTGTTAAAGTTGCAGTTTTATAACTGTAGTGTAAGCACGCCTCTGGCAAGACAGTGATGGAGTGAATGATGATAAAAGTTTCTCTTTTTCGGGCCACCCTGCCTTGGTGGGAAACGGCCGATGTGTTAATAATTGTTTTTTTTTTTCCACATTTGTATACCAAACCTTCAACTTCCTTTCTAATACTGTTGTCTGGGGGTACATTGGGGTTGGGGAAGTGCAAGACCTGGGGAGGTACAGTGAAGGTGTTGCTGTGAAGGTGATGCTTTGAAGGTGGAGTTTGTTGTGGGGGGGGGGGGTGAGGGCTATGGGTATGGCATGTGGATTTTGTCAGGGTTGAGGGCCTTCTGTAAGTGGTTCTAAGGTAGGTTGTTTTTGCTCTTTCTCCTGAGTCTGGGTTCTCCTGCCCATCTTTGTTTTTGCTTCTCATTTTACCTTGCTTCTCTGAACCCTCTCTTTTAGTTTCTGTCTTTCTACTCATGTTCTATCACGGTCAAGGTACACCTGCTGGTATGTCGATGTGTCCCTTAATCGTGCTTTCTTCTGTAGGATCCTGTTTCTTGCCGTTTCTGACTTGAAATCACTTTGACTGGCCGGTTTCTTCTCCTTGCTAACCCCTTATTCTCATAAAATTTGGCAACTGGGTCACTTCGTCTTCTCCTATTGTTTTCATGAGACTGTGAATCACATTTTTCTTCCCATGTCCTCTTCCTTCATAAGTTTTCCCTTCGACTTCTTGCAGCCCATTAACAAAGACTTTTGTTACCTTGTCATAAAACTCCAGGTTTGTAACACAGGATTTGCCTTCCATGAATCCGTGCTGGTTGTCGTTTACAATCTTGTTCCATTCCAGGTGCTCTACCACTCTCCTCCTGATAATCTTCTCCATGGCTTTGCATACTATACACGTCAGTGACGCTGGTCTATAATTTAGTGCCTCGTTTCTGTCTCCTTTCTTAAAAATGGGGACTACATTTGCCGTCTTTCATACCTCAGGTAGTTGCCCAGTTTCAAGGAATTTGTTGAAAATTGTGGTTAGTGGTACACACAGCGTCTCTGCTCCCTCTCTAAGGACCCACTGGGAGATGTTGTCCGGTCCCATCGCCTTTGAGGTATCAAGGTCACTTAGCAGTTTCTTCACCTCCTAATCATTTGTTTGTATTTCATCCAACACTTGTTGGTATATTAATTGTTGGTGTCCTCTTCTGTTCTGTCTTCCCAGAGTCCTTCGTGTCTCTACTGTAAATACTTATTTAAATATCGTGTTGAGCTCCTCACATACCTCTTGATCGTTTCTTGTGAGTTCCCCACCTTCTTTCTTCAGCCTGATTACCTGTAGATATTCAGCAGTTTTGGGTCAGACTTGACTTTCGATGCTATATTGTTTTCGTACTGTCGCTGGGCTTCCCTCCTCATCCGTGCATACTCGTTTCTGGCCCTTTGACTGATCTCCTTATTTTCCTGGGTCCTTTGCCTTTTGTAATTTTTGTAATTTTTGCCTCCCTACACCTTCGGGTAAACAAGGGCTCGTTCTGGTCTTCACATTATTCCTGTCGCCCTTGGGAACAAACCTTTCCTCTGCCTCCTTGCATTTTGTTGTTACGTATTCCATCATTTCGTTTACTGACTTTCCTACCAATTCTCTGTCCCACTGAACCTCCTGCAGGTAGTTCCTCATACCTGTGTAGTCCCCCCTTTTATAGTTTGGTTTTTCCCATTCAACTCCTGTTACCCTTTCCACTTGTAACACTACTATGTATTCAAAGCTCAGAACCACGTGATCACTAGCACCAAGGGGCCTCTCATACATGATGTCCTCAATTTCCGATCTGCTTAGGGTGAACACGAGGTCCAGTCCTGCTGGTTCATCCTCCCCTCTCTTTTTAGTAGTGTCCCTAAAATGTTGGTGCATGACGTTTTCCAGTACCACATCCATCATCTTGGCTCTTCATGTTTTGGGACCCCCATGTGGCTCCAGGTTTTCCCAATCGATCTCCCTGTGGTAGAAATCGCCCATAACCAGTAACTTTGCTCTGCTCGAGTGAGCTCTTCTTGCCACCTCAGGTAGTATTTTCACTATTGCTCTGTTGCTTTCTTCATATTCCGCTCTTGGCCTCCTGCAGTTCTGTGGTGGGATATACATCACTGCAATGACTACCTTATGTTCCCCAGACTGAATTGTACCTACTATGTAATCCCTTTCTCCAATCTCGTACATTCATTCCATTTCCTCAAATCCCCATTGGTTTTAAATGAGCAGTGCAACCCCTCCTCTCCCTCTGCTTCTATCTTTCCTCAGGATCTGATATCCCGGATCGAAGATTGCGTCTGTTACTGTCTCAGTGAGTTTCGTTTCAGTGGCTGCTATGATGTCTGAGTACGTCTCATTGATTCTTTGATGCCACTCCTCACATTTATTCGTTATTCCATCGGCGTTCGTGTACCAAACTTCAACTTCTTTTCTAAAACTGTGATCTGGGGGGAATATTGGGGTTGGGGAAGCGGGAGCCCTGGCGAGGGCCTATTGGAGGTTGCTGTGGGGGTCGGGGCAGAATGCCCATAGGGGGTTGCTCTAGGGGTGGGGTTTGTGATGTGGGGTGGAGGCACAGGGAACAGTGTGTGGGTTTTGGTTTAGATTGTTCAGTTGCATTGGGGTTGTCGTGGTCTTCTGTGGGTGCTTCTGGAGGAGGGTGTGTTTTCTCTTCCACCTAGGTCTGGGTTCTCCTGCTCATCTCCGTCATTGCCTCTCGTTCCTTCTTTCATCTTTGTTCCCTCTCTTTCAGTATCATCCTTTCTTCTTGTGTTCTGTCTCGATCGAGGTACACTCTCCAGTACTCTGATTAGTCCCTTAACCATGCTTTCTCATGCAGGATTCTGGTTCAAGCTGATTCTGCCTTTAAAATTACTTTGACTGGCCGTTTTCTTCCTCTTGCGAACCACCCAATTCTCCAAAAATTTGTCACCTGGGTCATGTCGTCCTCACCTATTGCTTTCATTATGCATTCAATCGCTTTTTTCTCCTCCTGTTTTCTTTCATCGTAGGTTTTCTCTTCAACTTCTTTTAGCCCTTAGACAAAAACAAAACTCTTCCTTTCGTTCTCCCACTGTATCTCTCTTGCATCCTCTGAGGTGATCTAGTTCCTTCCATTGATGCGTTCCTTCCTTCAATCCCTTTCCTGGCTGAT
>WNWK01046640.1:0-14237 GCA_009830355.1 Cherax destructor
AATGTTAGATATTGGTTCACAGGTTCATTTTGCATTCCTTAAAAACCCTTTTTGCAAAAAGCTCATCGGGACCCGTTTATTTTGTTTCAGTCGGTCTAGTTGTTTCTCAGCGTCGTATCTGAGCTCCTCTGCAAAGACAGTGATTATGTATGAGTGTGGTGAAAGTGTTGAATGATGATGAAAGTATTTTCTTTTGGGGATTTTTTTTTTTTGGGTCACCCTGCCTCGGTGGGAGAGGCCACTTGTTAAAAAAAAAAAATGTGCAAGTCCCACTTACATGCAACCCTCTCCTCTAAGAACATAAGAAAGGGGAACACGGGAATGGGCCCTTTTGGCCCATACTAGGCAGGTTCTTCAAAATCCAACCCACTAACAGAATAACGCTACCCAAGAAAAGCTTTGATAATTCTATTTACTCACGTACAAGTCCCACTCAAACCAACCCCCCACCATGATTTATAAACCCAAATTTTAAACTCCGGGTTTAGACGTGAAAAAAAATTATCAAAGTTTTATTGTTTGGGGTAGATTGAAAATTGGGGGTTTTTCAGCTAGGGGGATGGATTGTGAAGGACTTGTAGTTTTGGGCCCAAACACCTGTGCAGTGTTCCCCCCCTTTCTCAAAAAAAGGAGGAACACTGCATGGCCTTTTGGGCCCTTTAACTGGCGGTCCTTCCCAAAAACAACCCACTAACAGAATAAACACTACCCAACAATAAACTTTTATAATTCTATTTACTCACATCAAATCCCCTAAAAACCCAAACCCTTCACTCATGTATTTATCCCAACCAAAATTAAACTACCCAAGGTTTTTGCTTTTGATAGGACAAATTGGGCAAATGTGGGGGGAGACCATATATGCCCCCGTTAGCGACAACCCCCGGGGACTGTATAACAAGTTAAAAAAAATCATTGTCTCATATGGTGAATAATGATGTTGGTTCTTTTTAAATAGTGTTTTTTTATTATTTCTTTTTTCATTATTGTGAAATGTTATTTAAGTGGGGTTTTTATTGTATATTTTCACAGTTTTTTAACTGTAGTTTCAGCATGCTTCTGGCAAGACAGGGGTGGAGTTAGAATGAAAAAATGTTTTTCTTTTTGGGGCACCCTGCCTTGGTGGGCAGCCAGTGTGTGTAAAAAAAATTCACATCATTTAAATGTTGTTTAAGTGGTTTTTTATCGTATATTTTCATGTCATTGAGAAAGTGCAAGATGTGTAATTTTTTTTTGCATTTGGGTTGACAGACGGGGCAGCAAGGTAAAAGGGGGGAAAGAAATGGGGTGTCATCTGCATGGGGGTTGGGGGTGTGCCGGGAGCAGCGGTCGAGATTCTTGGCCGTCGGCCCCCCAGATAACACCGTCCGGATCATCAGCCTTGATCCAAATGTGGGGAATTTTATGTTTTTTTTTTTCTTTAGCTTTCCCTAACATCCTCTTGGTTGAATTCATCTTATTAAATTCAGATTTTATTTCTTTGCACAGTATACAATGTGTGATTTAAATTTGTAAAGTGTTTTACACAAAGAAAGCCACTAACATGCATGAGCATTTCCCCGGCTTGTGTCAGGCTTTTTCGGCTTTTTTAAAAAGCAAACCCGGCCAAAAATTTCTCTGTTTAAAAAAAGCAGCCGTGTTTTCTGTGTTACTGTCATGGACAAACATTGAAAACAAATAAATACAGGGCCGTCCTACAAAATACCGCACCTATTTTTGGTGTTCCATGTTTTTGTTGGCTTTCAATTGAGCCATTCATTATACTGGGGGTTTAACTGCTGCACTTCTGTTTTGCCATTTACAGCTGTTTACCTAGGTTCCTCCAGGGAGGTACAACATCGTTAGGAGTGAAGAAAGAGGGGTGAGTGTGGGGGGGGTGCGTGAGGCATTACGTAGAAAGAAAGGGGTAAAGCAGCTGGAATTACGAATCATGACAGAAATGTTAAAAGCAGGGGGGTATAGTGCTAGTGGTTGGTATTTTTGTTTAATAAATGTTTAAAGAGGGAAGGTACCTAGGGATTCAAAAGCATGAAGTTCCCTTTTTTTTAAAAGGGGAAGGGGGGAAAAAAAAAGTGTAAAAAATTTTGGGGGGAAAAAGTTTTCAGAGTATACCAGGTAAAGTGTATGGCAGGGTTATTATTGAAAGAATTAGAGGTAAGACAGAAGTAGGATTGCAGATGAGCAAGGGGCTTTAGAGTGGGTGGGGGATGTGTAGATCAAGTGTTTACAGTGAAGCATATATGTGAACAGTTTTTAAATAAAGGTAGAAAGTTTTCATTGGATTTATGGATTTGAAAAATTTGATGAGTGGATAGGGGGAAAAAGGGGCAAATGTTGCTTATGGAAGGAAAGTTACTAAAAGCTGAAAAGGGTTTTTAGAGGATAGTGGGCTCAGGTTGGGGTGGTAGGAGAGAGGGAGATTACTTCCTGGAAAAAAGTAGGTCTTAGACGGGGATGTGTAATTACCAGGGTTGTTTAATATATTTATAGATGGGGTTGTAAAAAAGTAAATGCTAGGGGGTTGGGGAGAGGGGGGGATTAAATTATGGAGAATTAATGCAAATGGGGGTTGACACAGTTACTTTTTTATGATACTGTGCTTTTGGGAATTCTAAAGAAAAGTTGAAAAGGGTTTTGGGCGAGTTTGGGAGAGGGGTGAAGGTAGAAAATTAAAAATCAAATAGATAAATAAGGGGATGGGGTATCAAACGATTTAAATAAAGAAAAATTGGGTATCCCTTGGGGGAGAGGGATTATGGAAGAAGTAAAAGTTTTTAGATATTTGGAAATTGACGGTCAGCGGGGGGTTTATGAAGGATGAGGTTAACCATAGAATTTATGAAGGAAAAGGTGAGTGGTGCTTGAGGCTGTGGAGACAAAAACGTTATCCATGGAGTAAAGAAGGGAATGCAAAGATAGTGGTACCAACACTTTATATGGGTGAAGCATGGGTTCAAATGCGCAGCGGGGGGAGGCTGGAGGCAGTGGAGATGTCCTGTCTAAGGGGCAATGTGGTTAAATATTATGCAAAAAATTTGGGAATGGGGAAAATTTGGGGAGGTGTTGATTTATAAAAGTATTTGTCAGAGGGCTGAAGAGGGGTTATTGGGTGGTTTGGTCATTTAAAAGAATGGATAAAAGAGAATGATTTGGGAGAGGTATAAATCGAGGGGAAGGAAGGCGGGGTAGGGGGTCCAAAAAAGGTTTGGGAGGGGGGGGAAAAAGGGGGGTTTTGTGGGAGGGGTTTGGGACTTCCAGCAAGCATGGGGGAGGGGTTTTGATAGGGGGAATGGAGACGAAGGGTTTTGGGACATGACAATCTGTTGGAGTGTGAGCGGGGAACATTTTGTGAAGGGATTCGGGGAAACCATTTAATTGATTTATTTGGGACTTGAGTCCGGGAAAGGGAAAAACAATGCCTGCATTTTAAAGGGGGGGTCTGGGAAGTGACAGCTGGGAGGGACTATTCTCAGCTTCGTATCTGACTCCTCTGCAAAAAAGTGATTATGTATGAGTGTGGTGAAAGGGGAAAGATGATGAAAATTTTTTTTTGGGGATTTTCTTTCTTTTTTTTTACCCTGCCTCGGTGGGAGACGGCCGACTTGAAAAAAAAAAAAAAATTTTATTTTATTTCAGGTCACCGCGCCGGGGGAAAACCCCCGTGCTTAAAAAAAAAAAGAAGCTAATGACCTCTTTTTTTTTCCCCCCTTCACCACCAGGACTGTCTGACAGTACGAGGGATGCAGGCACTGCCTGCCCTGCCTGAGCATTGAGTATCATTGAGATGGGAGGGCAGGGGGGCTCGGGGAACGAGCCTCGCACGATGGCCGCTCTATCTCAACATTGGTCTTCAGGTAATCCAGACTATATCTTGATTTATTACACAAATAACCCCACATAAGAGAGAGAAGGTTATGACAGATTTAATCTGACAGGAAATTTACAAGTCACACTAACACAAAAAGGTGGGGAGCCAGTATAAAAGGGTGGGGGAGAAAAGGGAAAGGGAAAGAGGGAAGAAAGAAGTTACTAAGGGTAGTGGAAATGCTGGTAGTGGAAGTAGTAGTAGAAATAGCACCCTGTACCCCGGGATTGATTTCCTTGGTTTCAATTATCCACAGTTTACGGGGCCCAAAAATAACTTTTTTTCAATAATGACACCCAAAAGTAGGGGAGTTTAATTTTAAAACACTAAAAAAACCGTGAAGTCTTCCATCAGTAAAAAAGTGCTAATTCTCAACTTATTATGCATAAATTATCATTGAAGCTTTATCATAGGTATGTATGAAAACGAAACAACCTATACAGTGGACTCAGGTTTCATCATTACACATAATCCTTTCCCGAATGCTTTTGAGTGCCGTTCGAACAAATTGTTCCCAAGGACGAATGTATAAAATTTGATTAGTCCTTTCAGACCCCCAAAATACACTTACAAAAGCACAAAAAAATACATTTACATAATAGTTCGAGTTGGGAGCGTAAAAAGGGGGCCACTGTATAGGGTTTATACTATCCACGGTTTCAGGCATCCACGGTAGATCTTTAAACATATTCCCGAGATATGGGGGGGCTACTGTATTTGTGTTGTGTTCTTCATGCTTATAGTTTTATTTATTGTAGTTTTACCTTATGTGTTCTAGGGGTAGTTTTTATTCATATTAGTAAGAGCACTGAATGATCTTATATATCAAAATGCCCTTTAGATCCTACAATTTTCTTCAATTTTTTGTTTCCCGACGATATCTTGATTTTATTTTCCAGAATGGTGTACTGCTGCGTACTGTCCTGGATTCGGTGACAGGGGACATGTCAGACACTCGACACGTTTTTGGGGGTCCCGGGCCCGGGCAAGCTTTTTTGGATCATCATGCAAGGGAATGAATCGGTAAGTCAGATATGATACACCCCTTACTACCTGCATGATAGTTTAGTACTATATGCAGGACAAAGTTTTCAAGTGGACTTTTTTCAACTGTTCCAGCCAGGTATTGTGTGTGTTTAAGTTTGGGGTTCAGGAGAAGGGTATCAGGTGATTGGGTAAGGTTTGTCAGGAAACGGGAAAAGGTTTTGATGTGGGTCTAGTTATTGATGACCCAGGGGAGTTTTGGTCATCTGACAGAGGCCTTCCATGGTTTACTTGTCCCCCCCTTTAAAAAGTTAAGATTATTATCAGGGAAATTGTAATAAAGGCACATTATTTTTGCTCCCCTGCCCTATTTTTGAATCAAATTTATTTGTCCCTTTGTCCTTACAGATTTAGCACTTCCCAATCATTATAATAATTATACTATGCGCAAAAAAAAGTTGAATTTTCAAAGTTTAAAAGCTTCTTAATTTTTCTTTGGGACATAAAGTGTAACAACTTTCTTACTGTGTGAATCAAGAGAAGGATGGATTGAGGTCGTGGCCCATCATATCTGCCCCAAGCATGGATGGACCACAGTCTGAGTTCCCATCCATTCTTTTTTTATATTCAGGTGTTGATTATGACAACAATTTGATTAGGAAAGCAACCACTGAAAAAAAAGTGAAATTTGCTTTTTTATTTTCCCAAATCAAGGTCTTCGAAATGTAAGAAATCACAAAAGCCTTTGGCACTGTTTTTTTACAGTGGTGTTTTGCTATTTAAATCACCTGTTTTTTGGGTCTTTTTCATTGTATTACTGTATGTTTCAGGTTTGGGGAGATCACGTTTATGGCTTTCTACTACTACCAGAACAGATTCCACTTGACTCCCCTTTAAAAGAGTTTGGGATGCGGCAGGTTTCTCCCCGAGCAGTGTCCCGAGGGCACGAGCCCTATCCACCAACACACTCAGGATTTTGGCTCTGGAGAAGGATGTGAATCAGGTGGTGAGGTTCCCTTATAATTCAGGGATTTCATGTTGAAGTCTCCTAAAATGCACTGCATGTTAGTGGCTTTTTTTTGTTCCTAACAATATTTTATTATATGTAAACTACAAAAAAGAAATACATGAACCCCTGTATTCACAGATTGGGGTTCCCCAAGGTTTGAGTTATCCTATTTACCATGGCCGAAAATAACCCTTAATTTTGCTTAATAATGGCCCCAGGGGGCAAAAGTGTGATTTTGGCGTTTTCAGAGCCTAAGAGAAGCCATGAAGTGCTTCCCATTAGGGAAAAAGGATAATTCTCAACTTATTGTGTGTAATTTATAAATTAAATTTTATCGTAGTTATGTATGTAAAAAAAAAAACTTGATATCCACGGTTTTGGATATCCACTATGGGTTTTGGGAAATTTATCCCCATGGATAGAGGGGACTACTGAAAATGATATGAGGGATTTAAAAAATATACATGTACAGGCATACCAAAACCCTTCAGGCCCAAGGCCTTTTTTTGGAAGGGGGGGCCAGTGTCCAAAAATTTTAAAAAAAAAAATCTTATTTTTTTCTTATGAAATGGTAAGAATCTTTTCTGAAGGTAATAAAAAAAAAAAATTTATTGAAAATTGACGAAATTATGCCCCGCGAATTTTGATTAGCGATATTTACGCATCGGTGATTTTGCCCTTTGACTCCCCCTTTTTGGCCAATTAAATTCCCGTCGACCCAAAATTTTTTGCTCTTCACTAGTATTACCCATTCATCGATTGAGCACAAGAAACGCCCAGTCAACTGTTTCAACTACAAAATAAAGTGATTGGAAAAATTTAAAAATTTTAAATCATTCAAAATATTCCCAAATTTTAAAATAGGGTGCAGAATAAACAATGCAGGCATTCCTGGCACTAAACTAACATTTCTTCTGTTCATTAGTTACGTTTCAGTCTTTTCAAATGAATTCCATTTTATTTTTTTTTCACATAATGAATTTTTATTCAAACCAAAAAAAGGAAGATTTACTGTTATGCAATATTGTAATAATTGTACAAATAATATCACCACATTTGTGAACGTATATTAGACCCACCAGCTGGCGCAGATAGACGAAAGTGAGGTCATTTGTTTACTTGAACATCGGCATGTAAATTTAACATTTCCGCTACTTTGAGCTCAGTTTCTCAAGCCATTTCTAGTAATAAAACCAATCAAAATCATCTCTATATCTGTAATATATTTCCACTTATCAAATGGAGACCAAGAAAACGCAAATACAACTATAAAAGTATTCAAAAAACACTGCAAAGTCGCTGTTTTAATCGAAAATTATGGTTTCAGTTTTTTTTCTCTCATTATGCACTGTGTGCTGCAGGATTATTTCTTAGTGGTGCACACTTACCACATAGATGTATTCTCTCATATCTAGGCTCAAATTTACTACTAAAGCTTATCTGAGTGAGCTGAGCTCATAACGTAGAATTACGGTAACGGACCCTGAAAGGTTTAATATTCAGAGAAGAAATGAAAAGATTTAAAATCAAGTGAATAACACACAGCTTATAGGTATTAGATTAGATAAGTACACTCCCATTGGCTGCGTCAGAGATCATTTACATCAACAGTGAGATTAGGACTCTTCCCTTAAAGATAATGGACTCATGTGTAGGTTTGAAGGAGGAGCAAAACTTAGCGGTGTAGAGACTTATTTTTCCTGAAATCATGGTACAGTGGACCTTGCAACCGAACATTCTTCAATTCCAGGAATGCTGTTCATGTTGTTACCAAACTAATTTATTCACATAAGGAATGATGTAAATTAGATTAGTCCGTTTCAAACCCCCAAAAATACACTTATAAAAGCACTTACAATAATAAACTTACATAATAGGGCGAGTTTTGGAGTGTTCGATTTGCGAGGGTCCAATTGTATTCTATGGCATACAATACTGATTTTTCTCTGCACATGATAATAGAAAACAATTTCATCATCACTATATTGTTAATACTTAACCTTTTCATTGTCTGTGCTGTAGTACGAGTCTGAGGTCACTGTCGGTGCTATAGTACTACACCATGAGCTCAGCTCACTCAAATTAGCTGTGAGTGCAATATTTGGGCCTAGATGCGAGAGAATGGGTCTATGAGGTAAAGTGTGCACCATATAAAAATCCTGCAGCACACAGTGCAAAATGAGGAAAAAGCTGATTCTTTGGTTTAAAAACAACTTTGCAGTGTATTTTGCATGGTTTTTATGGTTGTATTCTCAGTTTCTTGGTCTCAATTGATAGAATGGAAGATATATTAAGGAAATAGAGATGATTCTGATTGGAATTCAGGGACTAAAATAGCTTGAAAATTAGCTTAAATTAGCAGAAATGTTAAATTTTGCTAATATTCTAGAGTAAACAAATGATGTCACCATTCAATACATGTCCAACTGGTGGCCTAATACGCATTCACGAATGTGCTGATATTATTAACCCTTAAACTGTCCAAACGTAGATATACGTTCACGTGCGTAGCTGACCGAATATTTTGAGAAAAATAAATTGTTCTTTTTCTTAAAATGAAGAGTGCATTTTGTTTGCTTACCCTAATATGTTGTAATACTGCACACAATGAGTGCACAGACCCATTCTCTAATCTCTAGGCAACTCAGGCTTATCGTGGCAAGGTTAAAAGATTTGGAAAAACGTAGATCTGCCTGGGCAGTACGCACGCCGAACGTATATCTACGTTTGGACAGTTTAAGAGTTAATACAGGTCTCCTCAACATTCGCGAGGGTTAGGGACTGGAGAGCCTCGCGAATGCTGGAAAACTGCGAATGTTTGGTGCCCAATATATTGTAGGGAAATATAATATAATACTGCTTCCCAACTCATTGAACCATGAACAATCATAAAACGCATGAAAACATCGTAAAATAATGTACTATATACAGTCATCCCTTGGTTTTCGCTTGTCCCAGTTTTCGCCGATTTTGGTTTTCGCTGACTTTTTCAGGGAAAAAATTGGCTTAGTTTTCGCGACCGTATGGGACCTGTCCACCAGTGCCGCGCGCAGACATACAAAGGCCGTAGTCCGCCACCCACGCACATTGTCACGCAGTCAAGCATTGTTTACGCTTGAGGAACATCATCCCAGGAGTTTATACAAAACATTTATTAACAATTCATTGTTTTTGGGCCTTGATTATTGTGTATGACTACTAAATAAGCTACCATGGGCCCAAAAGCTCCTAGTGCCACTTTGGTAAAGCAGGAGGAACAATTGCAGAAATGAAGAAAGAAATAATAGAAAAATATGATAGTGAAAGTGAGAAACACGATGGAGTTTAAGAGTGTAGCAGGCATGGTGTGGGAGTGTAGCATGCATGCAGTGGGAGTGTAGCATGGCGCAGGAGTGTAGCAGGTATGCAGGGAGGTAGCATGTATGCAGGAGTGTAACAGGTATGCAGGGATTGTAGCATGTATGCAGAGAGTGTAACAGGTATGCAGGGGAGTGTAGCATGCATGCAGGAGTGTAGCAGGTATGCAGGGAGTGTAGCAGGGTATGCAGGGAGTGTAGTGACACAAGTGCAGGAGGTAATGGTGGTGGCAGGGAGTGTAGTATGGCTGCAGGGAGTGTAGCATGCATGCAGGAGTGTAGCAGGTATGCAGGAGTGTAGCATGTATGCAGGAGTGTAACAGGTATGTAGGGAGTGTAGCATGTATGCAGGAGTGTAGCATGCATGCAGGGAGTGTAGCAGGTATGCAGGGAGTGTAGCATGTATGCAGGGAGTGTAACAGGTATGCAGGGAGTGTAGCATGTATGCAGGGAGTGTAACAGGTATGCAGGAGTGTAGCAGGTATGCAGGGAGTGTAGCATGTATGTAGGGAGTGTAGCATGTATGCAGAGAGGTGGTGCAGGAGGGAGTGTAGCAGGCACGGAGGGAGTGTAGCAGGCAGGAAGGGAGGTAGCAGGCAGGAGGGAGTGTGGTAGGCATGCAGGGAAGTGACCCCGATAAGGACTCTGATACCTAGAGTCCTTATGGAGGGGGATTCCCCTTCAAAATTAGGGTCTCGCCCCTCTCTCCTCTTTCCTCTCTCCCATCCAGCAACATCAGTCTTCAATAAAGGTAAGTGCCACATTCAGTTCATTCATTTGTGCATGTAAATCTATCTTTAAGGCCCCCCAAATTTTTTTTTTCCAAACTTCTGGGTTTCTGGAACGGATTAATTGAATTTCCATTATTTCTTATGGGGAAAATAGTTTTGTTTTCGCCGATTTTGGTTTTAGCCGATCCATCTGGAACGGGATTAAAATCGAAAACCGAGGAATGACTGTACATGTTATTTTGACATGAGCTGGCTGTGGAGGGAGGCCTGTAATAGTATAATTATACAATACATTTATAGTGTTGTGAAGTGTCATGGGGAATCAAGAGTTACTGACACACTACTGCTTCTCCCTCTGCTGTAGCTCCGCCCACTTTGTAATGATGCCAAATGTTGAATTAAATATGTATACTTTAGAAAAAAAAATGAAAATGAAGCTCCAACTTGATAACTTTATTTTAATTTGCATAACTCATATATTACAGAAAACAGTAAAAAAGTGAAATACACATACAACGAGTTAAGCTTACAGAAAAATACATTAAATTCACCATCTAACATTGTTACGAAGTGGGAGGAGCTATTGGAGGGAGGGAGAGAGGCGAGCAGTGTCAGTGTCTGGTGAGTCGTCATGGGTGGTGGATGCTAGCCTTAGTGCTAATAAAATGCTGTGTAATTACACTAATATTAGTAATAAGATTATCTATTCATTACTACATTTACTCAAGTTGATGTCAGAAACACGTATAATAATTTAGAACTGTATTAATGATGTTGAAATGGCTAATATATGCCATATTATGAGAAGCAGGTAGTCGCCACTATGGGAGATGTTACATCAGGGTAAGCATGTCATCATTGTCATAGCAAACAATGAAAATATATTATTATTTTAGAATAATAATAATTTATAATAATTGATTTTGAGCACTTTAAATGTCATCAGTATCTGGTAGCTGACATTTATTACTCCACAGCAATTATTATTAATTATTATTATTTCCCTATTAATATATTGTACGGAAATAATAATAATAATTATTATTATTTCCCTACAATATATTGTACAGAAATAATTATTATTAATATTATTCTCACAATATATTGTAGGAAATAATAAATAATAATTGTTGTGGAGTGCTCTAAATGTCAGCTACCAAATACTACCGATGACATTTAAAGTGCTCCAGATCAATTATTATAAATTATTATTATTCTAAAAATAATAAATGCTTATTTTTGCATTTGTTCTTATGACAAGAGTGATTTAGGCATGTTTACCCTGATGTAAACATCTTCTTATGAGTGAAGCGGCCTGCCTACTTCTTACCCCCTCATATAATATGGCATATATTATTCATTTCAGCGTCTTTATTACAGTTCTAGGGTATTTATCATGTTTCTGGATATTAATTTGGAATAAATGTAATAGATAGATAACCTTTATTTAGTACATTCATTACTTACTGCTTAACCTATTCAACCATGAACAATCATAAACCACATGAAAACATAGTAAAATATTGTACTATATAGTACTACATACATGTTATACTGTAGTTTAATAACAAATAATGAACAAACAAAACACTCAGTGAGTGAGTGGTGGGGCGGGCTGGCAGGCTGGCTGGCTTCAAGGTCGGGTCGGAGGGAAGGTAGTAGGGACGCTCGGGTGGAGGGAAACTTAAATATGATTTGGTGGGTGGAATTTGATACGGGAATTCGCGAATGTGTGAAGCCCGCAAAGTGGAAATGCGAATGTTGAGGGAGACCTGTACAATTATTACAATATTGCATAACAATACGTGCCCCGAACGTAGTTCCCACGCTTTATTTTTCATTCCTTCCAAATTTAGTGCAATAGGCCTGAGTCTCCTAGATATGAGAGAATGGATCTGCGCCCCTCAGTGTGCGCAGTATTAAAAAAACTGAACAACTTAGTACCTTGTGGGAGCAATTCAGTTCAATTGAGTGCCAGCTAGAGCAAATACTGTGGCAAACACCAGGGATTCACTTCCGATGTCATGTCGCATTAACACTCTTATAAGAGGAAAGTAAAAATAGGTTAGATAAATACATGAGTGGCTGTGGGTGGGTGTGTGAGTTGGACCTGACTAGCTTGTGCTACTAGGTCTGATGCCATGCTAATTCCTTCAGAGGGATGTGACCTGACTAGGTGGGTCATTGGTCTAAGCTGGGGGTGACATGGACTTGCCTTGCATGGGCCAGTAGGCCTGCTGCAGTGTTCCTTCTTTCTTATGTTCTTAAGTGTATTCGGCAGGCTGGCTTTGGCTGTCTATAACTCTGTCTGTACCTTTTGTCTGTCTGTCTGTATCTTTGTCTGTCTGTCTGTATCTTTGTCTGTCTGTCTGTATCTTTGTCTGTCTGTCTGTATCTTTGTATGTCTGTATCTTTGTATGTCTGTATCTTTGTATGTCTGTATCTTTGTATGTCTGTCTGTATCTTTGTCTGTCTGTCTGTATCTTTGTCTGTCTGTCTGTATCTTTGTCTGTCTGTCTGTATCTTTGTCTGTCTGTCTGTATCTTGTCTGTCTGTGTCTCTTTGTCTGTCTGTATCTTTGTCTGTCTGTCTGTATCTTTGTCTGTCTGTCTGTATCTTTGTTCGTCTGTCTGTATCTTTGTCTGTCTGTATCTTTGTCTGTCTGTCTTCGTATCTTTGTCTGTCTGTCTGTATCTTTGTCTGTCTGTCTGTATCTTTTGTCTGTCTGTCTGTATCTTTGTCTGTCTGTCTGTATCTTTGTCTGTCTGTATCTTTGTCTGTCTGTCTGTATCTTTGTCTGTCTGTCTGTATCTTTGTCTGTCTGTCTGTATCTTTGTCTGTCTGTCTGTATCTTTTGTTCGTCTGTCTGTATCTTTGTCTGTCTGTCTGTATCTTTGTCTGTCTGTCTGTATCTTTTGTCTGTCTGTCTGTATCTTTGTCTGTCTGTCTGTCTGTATCTTTGTCTGTCTGTCTGTCTGTATCTTTGTCTGTTCGTCTGTATCTTTGTCTCTGCCTGTCTGTATCTTTGTCTGTCTGGGTTCGTATCTTTGCTGTCTGTCTGTACCTTGTCTGTCTGTCTGTATCTTTGTCTGTCTGTATCTTTGTCTGTCTGTCTGTATCTTTGTCTGTCTGTCTGTATCTTTGTCTGTATCTTTGTCTGTCTGTCTGTATCTTGTTTGTCTGTCTGTATCTTTTGTCTGTCTGTCTGTATTTGCCCGTCTGTCTATCTTTGTCTGTCTGTCTGTACTTTGTTCGTCTGTCTGTATTACCTTTGTCTGTCTGTCTGTATCTTTGTTCGTGTCTGTATCTTTGTCTGTCTGTCTGTAGTCTGTTCGTCTGTCTGTCTGTATCTTTGTCTGTCTGTCTGTCTGTATCTGTCTGTCTGTATCTTTGTCTGTCTGTCTGTCTGTATTCTTGTCTGTGTCTGTATCTTTTGTCTGTCTGTCTGTCTATATCTATATGTCTCATACCTATATGTCCTATATCTATATGTCCTATATCTATATGTCCTATATCTATATGTCCTATATATTCTCTCTCTCTCTCACGTACACATAAGTACAGTTATTATACATAGTGTAAATTAATATTTAGATAACCCAAAATTCCAGGCAAAGTGCTATACAACTTGTAATTTATAAGGCATAATAGCATGACTGGCAAAGTAATACGCATGTCACTTTTGCACGTATAATACCTTTGGTTCGAGCCGCACTCAGACTGAGACAAGCAGTGGACAAACACACAGGGAAAAAAGACAGATAAGCATAGTTAGACAGAAATAAGCAGAGCTAAAAATAGGAAAACAGATAACAGACAGACGAGATAGACAGACAGGGAGACAGATGGGCATTGAAAAAGGGGGCCTCCAGCACTGCTGACATTTATCAAATGTCCCCTGGCTGCCAAAGGTTTCTGACACTTGTCAACACCCATTCTTCAAGGAGTTTCATATACTCCAGGCACACAGGCAGACAAAAAGACAGATAAGCAGAGCAGACAGACACAGAGATACAAACAGAAACAGAACAGAACAGACAGAAAACGAAGATAGATACAGAGTGAAAGAAAGGGTTCCCCGCACACATTCATTCATCAATGTCACTGCCTTATCAGTAGTTATCTGGCAATTGTCATAACACCATTCTTCAAGAGTTTCATATATACTCCTGGATGTTAAAACATTGCTGGGATATAAATACTTGTATATATTTATAGACAATAGAAATGACCAAGGTAGGCGAAAATGTTCACCTGTTGGTGTGATTGTACATTTTTTAGTACTTTTCAGT
>WNWK01046641.1:0-14236 GCA_009830355.1 Cherax destructor
GTGTTATGTATTGTGTTGTGTATATTGTGTTGTGTATATTGTGTTGTGTGTATTGTGTTGTGTATATTGTGTTGTGTGGTGTGTATTGTGGGGTGTATATTGTGTTATGTGTATTGTGTTGTGTGTATTGTGTTGTGTATATTGTGTTGTGTGTATTGTGTTGTGTATATTGTGTTGTGTATATTGTGTTGTGTGTATTGTATTGTGTATATTGTGTTGTGTGGTGTGTATTATGGGTGTGTATTGTGTTGTGTGTATTGTGTTGTGTATATTGTGTTATGTGTATTGTGTTGTGTATATTGTATTGTGTATATTGTGTTGTGGGTATTGTGTTGTGTGTATTGTGTTGTGTATATTGTGTTGTGTGGTGTGTATTGTGGGGTGTATATTGTGTTATGTGTATTGTGTTGTGTATATTGTGTTGTGTATATTGTGTTGTGTGTATTGTGTTGTGTATTGTGTTGTGTATATTGTGTTGTGTGGTGTGTATTGTGGGGTGTATATTGTGTTATGTGTATTGTGTTGTGTATATTGTGTTGTGTATAGTGTGTAATGTGTATTGTGTTGTGTATATTGTGTTGTGTATATTGTGTTGTGTGTATTGTGTTGTGTGTATTGTGTTGTGTATATTGTGTTGTGTGTATTGTGTGGTGTGTATTGTGTTGTGTATATTGTGTTGTGTGTATTGTGTTGTGGGTATTGTGTTGTGTATATTGTGTTGTGTGTATTGTGTTGTGGGTATTGTGTTGTGTATATTGTGTTGGGTGTAGTGTGTGGTGTGTATTGTGTTGTGTGTATTGTGTGGTTTGTGTTGTGTGTATTGTGTGATGTGTAATGTGTATTGTGTTGAGAGTATTGTGTGGTGTGTAATGTGTATTGTGTGATTTGTTGTGTGGTATGTATTGTGTAGTGTGTATTGTATTGTGTTGTGTGTATTGTGTTGTGTGTACTGTGGTGTATATTGTGTGGTGTGTATAATGTGGTGGATATTGTATACTGTGTATTGTGTGGTGGGTATTGTATGCTGTGTATTGTGTGGTGGGTATTGTATACTGTGTATTGTGTGGTGGGTATTGTATACTGTGTATTGTGGTGGGTATTGTATACTGTGTATTGTGTGGTGGGTATTGTATACTGTGTATTGTGGTGGGTATTGTATACTGTGTATTGTGTGGTGGGTATTGTATACTGTGTATAGTGTGGTGGGTATTGTATACTGTGTATTGTGTGTACTACGTAGTATGTATAAGACAGTTACAAAACAATAACAATTAGGATTGTAGAACAATCTGAACATTTGTGAACGTGATGGTTGAAGTTGTGAACTATTTAAGGACTTGATGAAGCACATTGTGAATAACTGGTCAAGAATGAGAGAGACGTAGGGAAGGAGGAAGATGAAGAGGACGAGGAGGAGAGTAGACTAACATACTCAGAGTATATTTACAGACTTGGCTGACCCCCTACTGGACCTGCCTCCCTGCCGCCTCTGACGTCACGCCCCAGTAAGTCCCCCTCCCCCTCCTGAATTATAACACACATCTCACCCCCAGGCCACGTCCACCTTTCCCTTGGCCACTCCCACTCTTCCCAGGCCACGCCCACTTCTTCCCTGGCCACACCCAGGCTCCTGGACATGCCCACCCCTCTTTATGGCCACGCCCACCTCTTCCCAGGCCCCACCCAGCCACCTGGACACACCCATCCCCTCCCTCTGGCCATGCCCACCTCTTCCCTGGCCACACCCAACCTCCTGGACACGCCCACCCCTCCCTCTTCCCAAGCCCACCTCTTCCCTGACCACACCCAGCCTCCTGGCCACTCTCACCTCTTCCCTGGCCACACCCAGCCTCCTGGCCACGCCCACCCCTCCCTCTGGCCACGCCCACACCTCCCTCTGGCCACGCCCACTTTTCCCTGGCCACACCCATCCTTCTGGCCACGCCCACCCTCTGGTCACGCCCACCTCTTCCCTTGCCACACCCAGCCTCCTGACAACGCACACCCCTCCGTCTGGCCACGCCCACCTCTTCCTGGCCACACCCAGCCTCCTGGCCACGCCCACCTCTTCCCTGGCCACCCAGCCTCCTGGCTACGCCCACCCTTCCCTCTGACCACGCATACCTCTTCCTGGCCACACCAGCCTCCTGGCCACGCCCACCCTTCCCTCTGGCCACGCCCACCTCTTCCCTGGCCACACCCAGCCTCCTGGCCACGCCCACCCCTCCCTCTGGTCACGCCCACCTCTTCCCTTGCCACACCGGCCTCCTGGTCACGCCCACCCCTCTGTCTGGCCACGCCCACCTCTTCCCTGGCCACACACAGCCTCCTGGCCACGCTCACCTCTTCCTGGCCACACCCAGCCTCCTGACCACGCCCACCTCTTCCCTGGCCACACCCAGCCTCCTGGCCACGCCCACCCCTCCCTCTGGTCACGCCCACCTCTTCCCTTGCCACACCCGGCCTCCTGGCCACGCCCACCCCTCCGTCTGGCCACGCCCACCTCTTCCCTGGCCACACCCAGCCTCCTGGCCACGCCCACCCTCCCTCTGACCACGCCCACTCCTCTGGCCACGACCACCCCTCCATCTGGCCACGCCCACTCCTCCATCTGGCCACGCCCACTCCTCCCTCTGGCCACGCCCACCCTCCCTCTGGCCACGCCCACTCCTCCATCTGGCCACGCCCACTCCTCCTCTGGCCACGCCCACCCTCCCTCTGGCCACGCCCACTCCTCCCTCTGGCCACGACCACCCTCCCTCTGGCCACGCCCACCCCTCCCTCTGGCCACGCCCACTCCTCCCTCTGGCCACGCACACCCCTCCCTCTGGCCACACCACTCCTCCTCTGGCCACGCCCACTCCCTTTCTGGCCACGCCCACTCCTCTGGCCATGCCCACTCCTCCCTCTGGCCACGCCCACTCCTCCCTCTGGCCACGCCCACTCCTCCTCTGGCCACGCCCACTCATCCCTCTGGCCACGCCCACTCATCCCTATGGCCACGCCCACCCCTCCCTCTGGTCACGCCCACCCTCCATCTGGCCACGCCCACCCTCCATCTGGCCACGCCCACTCCCCTATGACCACGCCCACCCCTCCCTCTGGTCACGCCCACTCCTCCCTCTGGCCACGCCCACTCCTCCATGTGGCCACGCCCACCCTCCCTCTGGCCACGCCCACTCCTCCCTCTGGCCACGCCCACCCTCCCTCTGGCCACGCCCACTCCTCCCTCTGGTCACGCCCACTCCTTTGGCCCGCCACTCCTCCCTGGCTACGCCCACTCCTCCCTCTGACCACGCCCACTTCTCCCTCTGGCCACGCCCACTCCTCTCTCTGGCCACACCCACTCTTCCCTCTGGCCATGCCCACTCCTCCCTCTGGCCACGCCCACCCTCCCTCTGGCCACGCCCACCCCTCCCTCTGGCCACGCCCACTCATCCCTCTGGCCACGTCCACCCTCCTCTGGCCACGCCCACCTCTCCCTCTGGCCACGCCCACCCCTCCCTCTGGCCACGCCCACTCCTTCCTCTGGCCACGCCCACTCCTCCCTCTGGCCATCGTCCAAAACGTTATTGAGAGTGTTTTTACATTTTCTTGTTATTTTGGCTGTTGTTTCAGAAACGTTATGTCACCTGTGCATGTTATGTGTAGCTTGCATGTTGCATGTGTATGTGTCAGCAGGTGTGTGTGTGTCAGCAGGTGTCACATGTCAGCAGGTGTGTCACATGTATGTGTGTGTGTGTCACCAGATATGTCATGTGTGTGTTACCAGGTGTCACGAGTGTGTTACCAGGTGTCACGAGTGTGTTACCAGGTGTCACGAGTGTGTCAGTAGGTGTGTCACGAGTATGTCCCCAGGTGTGTCATGAGTGTGTCACCAAGTGTGACACGAGTGTGTCACCAAGTGTGCCACGAGTGTGTCACCAGGTGTGTCACGAGTGTCAGAAGGTGTCACGAGTGTGTTAGCAGGTGTGTTATGAGTGTCAGAAGGTGTGTCACGAGTGTGTCAACAGGTGTGTTATGAGTGTCACGAGTGTCAGAAGGTGTGTCACGAGTGTGTCAACAGGTGTGTCACGAGTGTCAGAAGGTGTCACGAGTGTGTTAGCAGGTGTGTTATGAGTCACGAGTGTCAGAAGGTATGTCACGAGTGTCAGAAGGTGTGTCACGAGTGTGTCAACAGGTGTGTCACGAGTGTCAGAAGGTGTCACGAGTGTGTTAGCAGGTGTGTTATGAGTGTCACGAGTGTCAGAAGGTGTGTCACGAGTGTGTCAACAGGTGTGTTATGAGTGTCACGAGTGTGTCAGCAGGTGTGTCACGAGTGTGTCAGCAGGTGTGTCATGGTGGTCACTGCCTGCTAAGACTTCTAGGCACTTCTCAATGCCACAATAACAACAACCCTGGTATGTTTTAAACACGTATTATCAATCTAAGTATTTTCCTAGAATTCACCAAAGATGTATATATATACATTAAAACTATATCAACATTTATATAGCATTTAGGAATTGTACTTACTGTATATGTAGAAGCTAGCAAATGTATTTTTATGTGTATATGTATGTAGATACCTTTTGTGTAGAGCCTAAAACACTTTAATGTATATATATATATATATATATATATATATATATATATATATATATATATATATATATATATAAGAATTATTTGTGCCCTGCCGTGTCCCTCTATATCTCTCTCTGCTTATTTATATGTATTCTACTATATATATTTTCTTAAGAAGCATAAAAGTCGAAATATTGTATAAAACATTTTTTTATCAATTAGCTTTCCTGCAAAACTAAAAAAACAGTGTTTTAAAATTGTATGGATATATTATTATTTTCTCCTGGGAGGAGTTTATCTGGTCGCTGTTGAGTGATCTTATGTGATGCCCAGTTATTTTAGGCGATTTTTAATAATTAGCGTTAGTAAGCTTTAGCCTGGGAGTGTGTTAGTTACCATTTTGTCCTAGGCACATGTCGATTAGACACTAGGCCTGTTGTATGTATGTGTGTGTGTGTGTGTGTGTAACGAAACACTTCGAAATGTTTCGGCCCCGCCGGGAATTGAACCCGGGCCCTCCGTGCGTGAAGCAAGAGCGCTAGCCACCATGCCATCGGGGCGTGTGTGTGTGTGTGTGTGTGTGTGGGAGTGTGTGTGTGTGTGTGTGTGTGTGTGTGTGTGTGTGTGTGGGTGTGTGTGGGTGTGGGAGTGTGGAGAGTGTGTGTACTCAACTAGTTGTACTCACCTAGTTGTAGTTGCAGGGGTCGAATCATAGCTCCTGGCCCCGCCTCTTCACTGCCGCTACTGGGTCACTCTCCCTGCGCCATGAGCTTTATCATACCTCTTCTTAAAGCTATAAATGGAACCTGCCTCCACTACATCGTCTCAAACTATTCCACTTCCCGACCACTCTGTGACTGAAGAAATACTTCCTAACATCCCTGTGATTCATCTGAGTCTTCAACTTCCAACTGTGTCCCCTTGTTGCTGTGTCCCATCTCTGGAACATTCTGTCTCTGTCAACCTTGTCAGTTCCTCTCAGTATTTTATATGTCGTTATCATGTCCCCCCTATCTCTCTTGTCCTTCAGTGTCGTCAAGTCGATTTCCCTTAACCTCTCCTCTGGGACTAGTCTTGTTGCAAACCTTGCACTTTCTCTAGCTTCTTTATGTGCTTGGCTAGCTGTGGGTTCCAAACTGGTGCTGCATACTCCAATATAGGCCTAACATACACAGTGTACAGGGTCCTGAACGATTCTTTATTTAGATGTCGGAATGCTGTTCTTAGGTTTGCTAGGCGCCCATATGCTGCAGCAGTTATTTGGTTGATGTGCGCCTCAGGAGATGTGCCTGGTGTTATACTCACCTCAAGATCTTTTTCCTTGATTGAGGTTTGTAGTCTCTGGGCCCCTAGACTGTACTCTGTCTGCAGTCTTCTTTGCCCTTCCCCAATCTTCATGACTTTGCACTTGGTGGGGTTGAACTCCAGGAGCCAATTGTTGGACCAGGTTTGCAGCCTGTCCAGATCCCTTTGTAGTTCTGCCTGGTCCTCGTCCGATTGAATTCTTCTCATCAACTTCACATCATCTGCAAACAGGGACACTTCGGAGTCTATTCCTTTCATCATGTCGTTCACAAATACCAGAAACAGCACCGGTCCTAGGACTGACCCCTGTGGAACCCCACTCGTCACCGGCGCCCACTCTGACACCTCGCCATGTACCATGACTCATTGCTGTCTTCCTGACAGGTATCCCTGCCTGGTCCTCCAGCTTTTGCACTAATCTCTTGTGTGGAACTGTGTCAAACGCCCTCTTACAGTCCAAGAAAATGCAATCTATCCACCCCTCTCTCTTGTCTTACTGCTGTCACCCTGTCATAGAACTCCAGAAGGTTTGTGACACAGGATTTTCCATCTCTGAAACTCGTGTTGGCCGTCATTGATAAGCTCATTCCTTTCTAGGTGTTCCACCACTCTTCTCCTGACTATCTTCTCCATGACCTTGCATACTATACATGTCAGTGACACTGGTCTGTAGTTTAGTGCTTCTTGTCTGTCTCCTTTTTTAAAAATTGGGACTACATTTGCTGTCTTCAATACCTCAGGTAGTCTCCCTGTTTCGATAGATGTGTTGAATATTGTTGTTAGTGGTACACATAGCGTCTCTGCTCCCTCTCTCAGAACCCATGGAGAGATGTTGTCCGGCCCCATCGCCTTTGAGGTATCTAGCTCACTCAGCAGCCTCTTCACTTCTTCCTCGGTTGCATGTATTATGTCCAGCACTTGGTGGTGTACCCCACCTCTCCGTCTTTCTGGAATCCCTTCTGTCTCCTCTGTGAACACTTCTTTGAATCTCATGATAAGTTCCTCACATACTTTGCAGTCGTTTCTTGTGATCTCTCCTCCTTCCTTATCCTGATCACCTGGTCCTTGACTGTTGTTTTCCTCCTGATGTGGCTGTACAATAGCTTTGGGTCAGATTTGGCTTTCGCTGCTATATCATTTTCATATTGTCGTTGGGCTTCCCTTCTTACCTGTGCATATTCATTTCTGGCTCTACGACTGCTCTCCTTATTATCCTGGGTCCTTTGCCTTCTATACTTCTTCCATTCCTAGCACACTTGGTTTTGGCCTCCCTGCACCTTTGGGTGAACCATGGGCTCATCCTGACTTTTTCATTATTCCTGTTACCCTTGGGTACAAACCTCTCCTCAGCTTCCTTGCATATTGTTGTCACATATTCCATCATCTCGTTTACTGACTTCCCTGCCAGTTCTCTGTCCCACTGAACCCCGTTCAAGAAGTTCTTCATGCCCGCGTAGTCCCCTTTCTTGTAGTTTGGCTTCATTCGTCCAGCCCTTTCTGCTTCCCCCTCCACTTGTAACTCTACTGAGTATTCGAAGCTTAAAACCACATGATCACTGGCCCCAAGGGGTCTTTCATATGTGATGTTCTCAATATCTGCGCTACTCAAGGTGAATACTAGGTCCAGTCTCGCTGGTTCATCCTCTCCTCTCTCTCTCTCTGGTAGTGTCCCTTACGTGTTGGTACATGAAGTTTTCCAGTACCACCTCCATCATCTTAGCCCTCCACGTTTCTTGGCCTTCATGTGGTTCCAAGTTCTCCCAATCGATTTCCTTGTGGCTGAAGTCACCCATGATCAGTAGCTTCGCCCTGCTCGCATGAGCCCTTCTGGCCATTTCAGCCAGTGTGTCAATCATCGCTCTATTACTCTCATCATACTCTTGCCTTGGCCTCCTGCTGTTCTGTGCGTGTGTGTGGAGAGTGTGTGTGTGTGTGTGGAGAGAGAGAGAGAGAGTGTTAGTTACCATTTTGTCCTAGGCACATGTCGATTAGACACTAGGCCTGTTGTATGTGTGTGTGTGTGTGTGTGTGTGTGTGTGTGTGTGTAAGGAAACACTTCGAAATGTTTCCGCCCCGCCGGGAATTGAACCCGGGCCCTCCGTGCGTGCAGCGAGAGCTTTAGCCACCAGGCCACCGGGGCTGTGTGTGTGTGTGTGTGTGTGTGTGGGAGAGAGAGTGTGTGTGTGTGGAGAGAGAGAGAGTGTGTGTGTGTGTGGGAGAGAGAGTGTGTGTGTGTGTGTGTGTGTGTGTGTGTGTGGAGAGTGAGGAGGTTTAAATATGGCTGTTATGATGGGCAGCCACCATGGTTGAGTGTTGTGGATTGTAGTGTTGTTGGTGGTAACGTGGGAGTTCTCCTTGAACATTACCCCACACCTGGTGGAGAAGTGTGGGGTGCGTCCCCACACCTGGTAGGGAAGTGTGGAATTGTGGGGAGGGTGTTTTTCAAACCTTCCCACACCTGGTGGGGAAGAGGAGGCGTACCTGTGGGTGAATGCTGAAGAAGCGATGCTCGAACCTCAGGTGAGTGTATGAGGTAAGTGTCTCAGGCGAGTGTGTGAGGTGGGTGTCTTAGGCGAGTGTCTTAGGTGAGTGTGAGTATTACTTTAGGTGATGCGGAACACTCTCTCTTCTCAGGGTCTTCACCTGGTCGGTGTCCCGGAGGTCCTCACACCTCAGACCCAGTACTGAAGAATGGCACCTCGGTGCCATGGAAGGCACCAGGAGGTGGACAAGCTTCCACCAGCCATCGCTACGGAGGCTTCCCGTCACCCCACGGGCCGGAGTCTCCTGAAACAGCAGCGGCAGCAGACAGCAGCAGTGTGACGCCGCTGGTGACCGGCCTCTCAGGTAGCAGCGGCAAGCGCATCTCTCGGGAGAACGTGGTGAGGTGCGTCCTGCCCCCCAGGGCCCCTGTGGTGCACCCTAGGGCCCCTGTGGTGCGCCTTAGGGCCCCTGTGGTGCGCCCTAGGGCTACTGTGGGGCCCCTAGGGGTTAGTATCCCCACTGGGGGCAATGCCAGTCTCCCCAGCCACTCCATGGACCACGCGCACTTAATGGAGACGCCAGTGTGACTCCTTCCTTGCCTGTCTCCTTACTTCCTGTCTGCTGCCAGCTAGACCAGTAGCCAGAAGCAGTTAGCAGAGATGTCTGGTAGTGAACGGTAGCTGTGGTTGTTGCACCCCTGCATGCTATGGCGTGTGTGGGCGTGGCGGTCACCCCTGCTCCACGCCCACCCTACACGCCCATCTCCTCCGCCGGTGCACCTGCGAGGGGGCCCATGGCCGCCCACCCTGCTGGTAGGGGCGTTCTACGCCCACGTCCCTGCTGCATGACCACCCACATTCCACCCCAAACACCAGCATCCCGCACCATCACTCCCTCTCTCCCACAGTAACCAGCATGCTGCTGCATCAAGGTTTGTTTTGCTTTAACACTGCTGCCACTAAAACACTTCTACACCCATGTGTATCTGAGAGCACTCACACATGTATAACTTTAGTACTCATGTGTACCACTCACACTCATGTGTGCCTGTCACACTCATGTGTACCACTAACACTGTACCACTCACACGTGTACCACTCACACTCGTGTGTACCACTCACACTCGTGTGTACCACTCACACTCATGTGTGCCTGTCACACTCATGTGTACCACTAACACTGTACCACTTACACGTGTACCACTCACACTCGTGTGTACCACTCACACTACCACTCTCACACATGTGTACAACTCACATACCTGTGTACATCATCCATCTGTGTACCAGATTCAGATTTTTATTTCTCTGTAAAGATTACAATGTGTGGTTTACATATTATAAAGCAATAATTACAAAGATGGCCAGTAGCATGCCTAGCATGCCTGGGCATGCCTGTTCATGCTAGGCATTTCGGGCAGACTAAAAATACAAATTACAAATGATTAATTAGATTTACAATAGTGAGGTAGTTCAGAATATTTAGATTATGACAATTTGTAAAATTAGTAATGAGAATGTTTACGTCTTGGCTTGTTACATAGTTTCTATTAAAGCTCCTGTATTGGAGTATATCCGGCAACCTTAACACTAGTGCACAGATTTATTACACAATAACTATATTCGGGATTTTATGTTTACTGTCCTTTGGGTCAGTGTTGGTGTAGATGAGGAGGATGTGTGTGTGTGTGTGTGTGTGTGTGTGTGTGTGTATGTGCGTGTGTGTGTGTGTGTGTGTGTGTGTGTGTGTGTGTGTGTGTTGTGTGTGTGTGTGTGTGTGTGTGTGCATGAATAGGTGGTTTTCATGTAGTTGGGTGATGGTGGGGTGTTAGTGAGATAAGATGTTTTTTGATTATAGTGTTGAAAATGGTGGCTGAGTCTGCAGTTTTGGAGTTTTCAGGTAGGGAGTTCCAGATTTTAGGCCCTTTAATGTACATTGAACGTTTGTATAGATTTAGTCGGACACGGGGAATGTCAGAGATTTTTGTGTCTGGTATTGTGCCTATGGTTCCTGTCACAACTATCAAGAAAACGTTTTAATTCAGGGTTAATATTGGAATTTATGGTTCTGTACATGTAGGTTGCACAGTAGTAAGTGTGGATGTTCTGAACATTAAGTTTAGGTCTTTGAAGAGTGGGGATTGAATTGCATGTGTATTTTTCATACCCATATGAACCTCTCTTAATCATGTGTACCACTGACATCCATGTGCACCACTCCCATGTGTACCTCTCACATGTATGACAACACGTGTGTGTGTGTACTCACCTAGTTGTGGTTGCAGGGGTCGATTCATAGTTCCTGGCCCCTGGTGTGTGTGTGTGTGTGTGTTTGTGTGTGTGTGTGTGTGTGTGTGTGTGTGTGTATGGTGCCTCCTAGTACATATTTCCAATGTTCCCTCAAGGATCAAGTACAGTCAGAAGTCACAGGTACCTAGCTCCTAACCTGACCACCCTGAGGCTGGAGCAATACATCTTCACACCCCCTGTAATTCATTTTTGTGTTCTCGTGAACCTGTTTCCAGCCTCTCCGTCTTTTCTCCCTCTCTTCTCTTTCAAGTTCTCTAAGTATCCTCTATGTTGTGATCATATTTCCCCAGAATTTAATATATGTGTGTGAGTGTCTCCTTACACAGGAAAAACAAGAACAGATGGACAGATGTTGTATTTGTTACAAACAATACAGTATCTTTGTTGTAGTATGTTTGTAATACAGTGTATCTGTTACAGGATACTGTAACGTGTTTGTTACACGACAGTGTATTTGCTACAAGATACCACAGTGTATTTGTTACAGGATAACAGTGCATTTATTACAGGATATTGCAGTGTATTTGTTACAGGATAACACAGTGAATTTATCAAAGGAAAGCAAAATACAGTGGACCCCCGGTGTTCATACTGCTCCCAACTCGAACAATTATGTAAGTGTATTTTTGTAAGTGCTTTTGTAAGTATATTTTTGGGGGTCTAAAAGGACTAATCTAATTTACATTATTCCTTATGGGAACAAATTCGTTTGGTAACGGCACTTGAACAGCATTCTGGAACGAATTAATTACGAAAACCGGGGGTCCACTGTATATGTCACAAGATAACACATTCTTTCATTACAAGATAACAGTGTGATGGAGTGTAGAGTGACGTGATCTTTTTTCTGCATCTCCTAATACATGTATGTCTCTACACATCCCATCCACATAATCTACAGATGACCTGATATATGTCGAATTTTTATTATCTAATACAGTGGACCCCCGGTTATAGGCCATAATTCGTTCCAGATCAGATAAGATTTCTTCAGATTTTTAACCCTGGAGGGTTAGCCACCCAGGATAACCCAAGAAAGTCAGTGCGTCATCGAGGACTGTCTGTCTTATTTCCATTGGGGTCCTCAATCTTTTCCCCCAGGATGCGACCCACACCAGTCGACTAACACCAGGGTACTTATTTGCTGCTAGGTGAACATGACAACAGGGGTAAGGAAACACGTCGAAATATTTCCACCACGCCGGGAATCGAACCTGAGCCCTCCGCGTGTGAAGTGAGAGCTTTAGCCACCAGGCCACCGAGGCACCAGAATGCTGTTCGAGTGCCGTTACCAAACGAATTTGTTCCCATAAAGACAAATGTAAATTAGATTATTCCGTTTAGACCCCAAAATATATACTTACAAAAGCTCTTACAAAAATACACTTACATAATTGTTCGAGTTGGGAGCAGTACGAAATCCGGGGGTCCACTGTGTGTGTGTGTGTATATATATATATTTATTTATTTATTTTCAACAAGTCGGCTGTCTCCCACCGAGGCAGGGTGACACAAAAAGAAAGAAAATCCCCAAAAAGAAAATACTTTCATCATCATTCAACACTTTCACCACACTCATACATAATCAGTCTTTAAAGAGACGCTCAGATACGACAGTTGACAATAGTCTCTCCCAACTGTCACTATCCCAGACCCCTCCTTTAAAGTGTAGGTATTGTACTTCCCATTTCCAGGACTCAAGTCCGGCTAAATCTATAATAACCGGTTTCCCTGAATCCCTTCACTAAATATTACCCTGCTCACACTCCAACAGCTCGTCAGGTCCCAAAAACTATTCGTCTCCATTCACTCCTATCTAACACGCTCACACATGCTTCCTGGAAGTCCAAGCCCCTCGCCCACAAAACCTCCTTTACCCCCTGCCTCCAACCTTTTCGAGGACAACCCCTACCCCTCCTTCCTTTCCTTACAGATTTATATGATCTCCAAGTCATTCTACTTTGATCCATTCTCTCTAAATGACCAAACCACTTCAACAACCCCTCTTCAGCTCTCTGACTAATACTTTTAGTAACTCCACACCTCCTCCTAATTTCCACAACATTGCCCTTAGACAGTCTCCTCGCTGCAGCATTTACAACCCAAGCTTCACACCCATATAAGAGTGTTGGTACCACTATACTTTCATACATTCTCTTCTTTGCCTCCATGGATAACGTTTTTTGTCTCCACAGATACCTCAACGCACCACTCACCTTTTTTCCTTCATCCTTCATAAACCCATCCGCTGATAAGTCAACTCCCAAATACAGTGGTACCTCTACTTACGAGCAGTTCCCAACTCGAACAATTATGTAAGTGTATTTTTGTAGGTGCTTTTGTAAGTGTATTTTTGGGGGTCTGAAATGGATTAATCTAATTTTCATTATTTCTTATGGGAAAAAATTCCTTCGGTATCGGCACTTGAATAGCCGACTGGAACGAATTAAGCTCGTAACTCGAGGTACCACTGTATATGAAAACATTCACTTCTTCCATACTCCCTCTCTCCAATGTGATATCCAATTTTTCTTTATCTAAATCGTTTGATACCCTCATCACCTTTCTCTTATCCTTGTTCACTTTCAACTTTCTACCTTTACACACTCTCCCAAACTCGTCCCCTAACCTTTGCAACTTTTCTTTAGAATCTCCTATAAGCACAGTATCATCAGCAAAAAGTAACTGTGTCAACTCCCATTTTGTACTTTATTCCCCATAATTTAATAAAACACACCTCTCCCCAACACCCTAGCATTTACTTCTTTTACAACCCCATCTATAAATATATTAAACAACCATGGTGACATTACACATCCCTGTCTAAGACCTACTTTTACTGGGAAGTAATCTCCCTCCTCCTACACACCCTAACCTGAGCCTTACCCTCATAAAAACTTTACAGCATTCAGTAACTTACTACCTATTCCATACACTTGCAACATCTGCCACATTGCTCCCCTATCCACTCTATCATATGCTTTTTCTAAATCCATAAATGCAATGAAAACTTCCCTACTTTTATCTAAATACTGTTCACATATATGCTTCAATGTAAACACTTAATCTACACATCCCCTACCCACTCTAAAGCCTCTTTGCTCATCTGCAATCCTACTCTCTGTCTTACCTGTAATTCTTTCAATAATAACCCTGCCATACACTTTACCTGGTATACTCAGTAAATTTATTCCCCTATAATTTTTACAATGTCTTTTGTCACCCTTCCCTTTATATAAAGAAACTATACACGCTCTCTGCCAATCCTTAGGTACCTTCCCCTCTTTCATACATTTATTAAACAAAAATACCAACCACTCTAGCACAATATCTTCCCCTGCTTTTAACATTTCTGTCATGATCCTGTCAGTTCCTGCTGCTTTACCCCTTTCATTCTATGTAATGCCTCACGCACTTCCCCCCACACTCCCTCCCGCTCTTCCTCTCCTAAAAGATGTTATACCTCCCCGACCAATGCATGAAAATTTTCGCCTACCTTTCTTCATTGACATTTAAAAATTCCTCAAAAAATTCCCGCCATCTCCCCAAAACCTCGCTCCAAAAATTTTACT
>WNWK01046642.1:0-14236 GCA_009830355.1 Cherax destructor
TTTGTTTGTTTGTAAATGGAAAAAAATTATAGTAAACAATTTAAATATAAGTATAATTTATTTTAACTTAAATTTGAACATAATTTGAACATAACAATTTTGTAAATAATATTTTACAATTTCGAAGCAACAGTTTTATAATATGTCAACATAAAAATTTTTATTTGTGTAATGCAATTTTTAAAAATCAGATCAAACAAAGCAAATCAATTATTTGTATTGCAATAACAGTTTATATTCATTAGAGGTTAAAAAGAGAAAAAAAATGGTTTTTTTTATTTGGAATGCTGTAGAAACAGTGTTGAAAGGTTGCATTAATTATAACGGTTTATACATTTATGAGATATAAGTTTCAACATTTGTACTAGATTAAGTTTGAGTTTTTTTTCTTTGAGCAATTATAAAAGGGAGAAACAGTGAATAATGGTATTTTGGGAGGGGAAATGATTTTTTAAATTTTTGTAGGTAATGTTAAGTACAGGGGCCCCCTCGGTTTTGTTTACCTCAAACTGAACAATTATGTAAGTTTTTTTTCGTAAGTGCTTTTGTAAGTGTATTTTGGGGGTCTGAAATACTAATCTAATTTATTTTTGTCCTTTGGGAACAAATTCATTCGGTAACGGCACTCAAACAGCATTCTGGAAAAAATTTTCGGGGGAAACGGGGTCCACTGTATTGGTTTTTAGTTTGGGTCAGTAGGTGGTTTTTCAGCAGTTTTTTTGAATTGATTTCAGAGGGGGTTTCTTTGGAAACCCCAAGGTAATGAATTCCAAATTTTGGGCCTTTAATGTGCATCGTTTTTTTGCATAGTGTGAGGTGGATGGGGGAACATCGGTGATCTGTGTCTTGTGTTATGGTCATGTGTCCTGTTAAGGTTGGTTAGGAAAGTTTGAGTGGTGGGTTAATATTTGAGTTTAGTTTTTTTGTATGTAATAGGCACAAAAAAAAGTATGGATGTCTTGTATGGTGAGTAAGTCTAGTTTTTTATGGGGCATGATACAAGTAAGAGAATAAGTGTAAATTGGGGGAATCACAGATATGAGTAAGTCTTTTTTTTTTTTTTTTTTTTTATTAACACATCCCCCGTTTCCCACCAAGACAGGGTGGCCTGAAAAAAAAAAACTTTCATCATCATTCACCCATCACTGTTTCCAGAGGCATCTTCCACAGCAAAAAAACTGAACATTAACACCCCTCCTTCAGAGTCCGGGGCACTGTACTTCCCATCTCCAGTAATCAAGCCGGCCTCGTTTCCTGCCCTTCTAAATGTTTTTTTGCTTACCTCCAACAGCATGTCAGGTCCAAAACCATTTGTCTCCATTCGCCCATCAAACGTCACGCACGTTGGGGAAGCCAAACCCCCCTCCACACAAAACCTCCTTTCCCCCCTCCCATAACCATGTGTTTTTATGTGTGATACAAGGAAGAGAAGGGTTGGTATTCTTGTAGTTGCGGGGAGATAAGATTTTTTTAACGATGGTATTGAAAGTGTTTATTTTTCTGCAGTTCTAGGTTTTCAGGCAGGGCGTTCTAGATTTTAGGCCCTTTAATGTTCTTGGGTTTTTTTGTATAGTAAACAGAGTAAAGTTTGGGCAGCTATGGTGAAAAGCTCTGTTCCCTCAATCTCCTCCCATTTTTTCCCCTGCCTCTTCTGACAAAAAATGTAAGCCATCCTCCATCCTTCCTTTGAATGACACCTGTTGCCAGGCAGTGACCTCCATCGAAGACACTGCAAGCCCCCAAGCTGACATCAAACAAATCTTCAAAGGGCCCCCTAAAACAATATGAAGTTCAATGAAAAAAAATTTCAACTCTCAGATATAGAAAACTTAGGAAATTAAAATTTATCGGGTTAAAAAAATTCTAACCATACAGTAGAGCAAAAAAAATAATGTGAAGGACCTGGGGTGATAATATCAGAGGATCTCGCTTTTAAAAACCACAACAATGTAGTATCTACCCATCCTAGGAAAAATAGGATGGATAAGAAAAAAACCTTTAAAATAGGGATTCAAACCCATGATGATTCTCTTCAAATTGTTTTCTCTAAGCTGGAATCTGCTGTAATAACTGCCCCATTGGCAGGCAAAATTCTGACCTGGAGAGTGAAAAAAAATTTCACGGCACACTTAAGTACGATAAGGCACCTAAATTACTGGGAACGGGGTTAAAACCCTTGATTTGTATTCCCTGGGGAAGCAGGGAAAAGGAAAATGATAATATCACTTGAAAAAATTTGAGGGATTGGTACCAAACTTGCACACGAAAATGACTCCCCTGAAAGCAAAAGACTTGGCAGGGGGTGCAACATTCCCCAAAGAAAACAGGGGCCCGAGTAAATGAGAGACAACATAGTAAAAGTCATGGGGCCAAAAATGTTAAACGCCTTAGCATATAAGGGGGAAATTCCAAAGACCCCGGCTTTTTTCAAAAGGCATGGAAGGACCAAAACAGTACCTGACCAGCCGGGCTGTGGTTATACGTCAGTTTGCGTGCGGCCAAAGAGCAGCCTGGTTTTTCAGACTCTGATCCACCACGAATGGGGTCAGACCGGGCAGGGGGGGGGGACCCCAAACCCCCCAGGTATACTCACCAATGATAGGCAGTGGGGAACTAGGCCTCTCACCCCTAGGGGGGAGCGATGCCATATCTATAGGCCTGCTGGGTAAAAATTGGGAAATTACAATTGTCCCAGTGGGCTGGACATCTGAAATAGGGGAAAATTGTACTAATTGTATGGGGGCCTACTCGACGTAGGATAATTAAAATAATTGCAAAATTGTATAGGTCTATTGTGATTGTTTTTTTTAAACGAATTTAGGGGCCACTGGTTGTTTTTTTTTGGTCTAAACTGAATCATTGTGCCTCATTAAAAAAAATTTTTTCTTGGCCTATGCAACGACCGTGCAGTCAATTGGACAAAAAAAAATTTTATAGACCCCCTCAACCAATATAACACTATAACACCCACATAACACCATTTAACACCACATATAACACTACGATAACACCACACATAACACTACTATAACACCACTATAACAATACAAATCCACATAACACCACATATAACAGTGCTATAACACCCATATAACACCACAAAACACACTATAACACCACATATAACACTACTTAACACACTATAACACTACTATTACACTTAAAAAACCATATAAAAACCAAATAACACTACATATAACACCACTGTAACTACATATAACACTACTATAACACCACAAATAACACCACATATAAGACTATAACACCACAAAAATACTATAACACCACTGTAACACTAATACCATCTATAACACCACAGTAACACCATTATAATCCCTATATCACCACAATTAAATTCTTTTTTTAATACAAGGTGGGGGTACTTTTGTTTCATTAAAGTTGATATTACAAGATGGTAATATGCCCGGTTGCCTAGGCTTTTCACAGTCTTATGATAGGGGTTACTCAATAGCTATACAATGGATATCAGATTGTAAGGTTGGTTTACAAAATTTAGGTACTGGGGAATTTAAAAATTAAATTTTAAAAATTTTTATAAAAGTTAGCAATTGTTTATATATTAATGATAAAAAGGGTATATTCATAATATAGTTTCTATATTGGCATAATATAACACCACTGAACCCCCCTAACAAAACAAACCCCCAAAATATAAAACCTAAAAACCACTGTAACAAATAACACCACTATAACACCCCTACTCTCTATAACGTCAACACAATATTACCTTGGTCGTATATAGCAGGAAAAAAGGGGGATAACGGGTATGAAAACAGGGTAAGGGCTGGAGGTCATCATCTTGATACAAGTTGATGGAATGGCTCCAAAAATATTGTATTTGTTTTGCAATTGCTAAACCCAAACCCGCTGTTGGTGCAGTGTTCCACACCAGCCAGCTGTTGTTTTAATGTTTTCCGACCAGCCAGCTGTTGTTGAATTTGCCAACACCAAGTGTTGTTGCAAAATTGCCACACCCCAGCTGTTGTGCAATGTTGCCAGCACCACCAGCTGTGGCAATGCTGCTAGCACCAGCCAGCTGTTGTTTTAATGTTGCCCCACCAGCCAGCTGTTGCAATATTGCTAGCACCAGCCAGCTGTTTTAATGTTGCAGCACCACCAGCTGTTGTTGCAATTTTTCACCAAAGCTGTTGTTGCAATGTTGCTAGCCCACCAGCTGTTGTTGCATGTTGCTAGCACCACTAAAATGTTTTAATGTTGCCAACACCAGCCAGATATTCAAGTTCTAACACCAGCCAGCTGTTGTTGCAAGTGTTGTTAGCATCAACCCGTTTTGCAATTTGCACGCACCAGCCAGCTGTTGTTGCAAAGTTGTAAACCCGCCAGCTGTTGCAATGTTTTCCCCCGCCAGCTGTTGTTGCAATGTTGCCGACCAAAACGGTTTTTGTTGCAACACCAGCCAGCTTTTGTGTTGCTAGCACCAGCCGCTTTGTTGCAATGTTCTAGCACCATCCAGCTTTAATGTTGCTAGCACCAGCAAGCTGTTGTTAAGTTGCTAGCACCACCAGCTGTTGTTGCAATGTTGCTAGCATCAGCAAGTGTTGCAATGTTGCCCCAACAGCCAGATGTTCAATTTGCAACACCAGCCAGTTGTTGTTGCAAGTGTTGTTAGCATCAGCCAGCTGTTGTTGCAATGTTGCTTGACCCCCCCAGCTGTTGTTGCAATGTTGCTAGCACCAGCCAGTGTTGCAATGTTGCCAGCCCAGCCAGCTGTTGTTGAATGTTGCCAACACCAGCAAGCTGTTGTTGCATGTTGAGCACCAGCGAGCTTTGTTGAAGTGTTGCTAGCACCAGCTAGCTGTTGTTGCAAAGTTGCTAGCACCAGCCAGTTGTTGTTGCAAGTGTTGCCGCACCAGCCAGTTGTTGTTGCAATGTTGCCAGCACCAGCCAGCTGTTGTTGCAATGTTGCCAGCACCACCAGCTATTGTTGCAAGTTGCAGAAACAGCCAGCTGGTTGAGAGGAAGAAAAAAGCTGTTGCAGTGTTATAGCACCAAGTGTTGTTGCAGTGTTCAAGCACCAGCCAGCTGTTGTTGCAATGTTTTTGCACCAGCCAGGTGTTGCAATGTTGCCAGCACCAGCCAGCTGTTGTTGCAATGTGGCTAGACCAGCCAGGTGTTGTTGCAATGTTGCTCACCGCCAGTTGTTGTTGAAGTGTTGCACCGCCATTTGTGTCAAGTGTTCAGCACTAGCCGTGTTGTTTTAATGTTGCCAGCACCAGTCGGCAGTTGTTGCAAGGGGCCAGCACCAGCGGGTGTTGTTTTAATGTTGCTAGCACCAGCCAGCTGTTGTTGAATGTTGCCGCACCAGCCAGCTTTTTGCAAGGAGAACCAGCCAGCTGTTTTAATGTTGCCAGCAGCAAACTTTGAATTTGCTAGCACCAACCAGTGTTTTTTCAATGATGTAACCAGCCAGCTGTTGCTGCAAGTGTTTTTTTTACCAGCCAGATATTGCAATGTTGCTAGCACCAGCCAGCTGTTGTTGCAAGTGTTTCCAGCATCAGACAGCTGTTGTTGCTTTTTAACACCTAGCGCTGTTGCAATGTTGCCAGCCCAGCCAGCTGTTGTTGTAATTTCCAGCACCCCCCAGCTGTTGTTGAAATGTTGCCAGCACCAGCCAGCTGTTGTTGAAATTTGCTAGCACCAACCAGCTGATGTTGCAAAATTAGCACCAGCCAGCTGTTGTTGCAAGTGTTGCCAGCACCAGCCGCTGTTGTTGCAATGTTTCCCCCACCAGCTAGCTGTTGTTGCAGTGTTGATAGCACCAGCCAGCTGTTGTTGCAGTGTTGCGCACCAGCCAGCTGTTGTTTCAATTTTCCAACTGTTTGCAATGTTGCCAGCAAACGCCAGCTGTTTTGCAAGTTGCTAGCACCAGCCAGCTGTTGTTGCAAGTGTCAGCACCAGCCAGCTGTTGCAACTATTTTATACTGTATCTAGTGTGTATACAAAACTGTGTGTATACTGTATCTAGTGTGTATTGTATACTAGTGTATATACTGTATACTAGTGTGTATGCTGTATATTGTGTGTATACTGTATATATTATGTATACTGTAAATAGTGTGTATGCTGTATACTTGTGTGTATACTGTATACTAGTTTTATACTGTATATTTAGTGTGTATACTGTATACTAGTGTGTATACTTTATATTTAGTGTGTATACTGTATACTAGTGTGTATACTGTATACAAATTTAATACTGTATACTAGTGTGTATATTGTATATTTAGTGTATACTGTATCTAGTGTGTATATGTATACTAGTGTATACTGTATCTAGTGTGTATACTGTATACTAGTGTGTATACTGTATCTAGTTTTATACTGTATAACTAGTTGTATCCCGTATCTAGTGTATACTGTATACTAGTGTGTATACTGATACTATGTGTATACTGTATCTAGTGTGTATACTATACTCCCTAATTGTTTGCGGGGGTCGAGACTCAGCTCCTGGCCCCGCCCTTCGCTTCCGCACTGGGCCTGCCTCCCTGCTCCATGAGCTTTATCATCCTTGTCTTAAAACTATGTATGGTTCCCGCCTCCACTATATCTTCGCGACTATTCCACTTCCTAACTCTCTATGGCAAGAAATGCTTCCTAACATCCCTTTGACCATCTGAGTCTTCGCTTCCAGTTGTGCCCCCTTGTTTCTGATACTTGTTATACGTCATGTGTGTAAATGTATCTATTGTGTATCTGTTCAGTGTGTATACTGTATACTAGTGTTAACTGTATGTTATATTATTGTATATTAGTGTATATACTGTATACTATGTGTATACTGTTCTTGTGTATATACTGTATACTATATGTATACTGTAAACTAGTGTGTATGCTGTATCGGTTATTGTATCCCAGTGTGTATACTGTATCTAGTGTGTATACTATATACTAGTGTGTATCTGTTATGTTATACTGTATTCTGTGTGTATACTGTATGTTAGTTGTATACTGTATACTAGTGTATATACTGTATACTAGTGTGTATATGATATTGTTGTATACTGTATACTATTGTATACTGTAAACTATTTTGTATGCTGTATATTATTGTATACTGTATACTAGTGTGTATACTTAATTAGTGTGTATACTGTATACTATTTTGTATACTGTATCTAGTGTGTATCTATACTCACCTAATTGTGGCTGCAGGGTCGAGACTCGCTCCTGGCCCCGCCTTTCCTGTCCGCTACTGGGTCTCTGCTCTCCCTGCTCCATGAGCTTTATCATACCTTGTCTTAAAACTATGTATGGCTCCCGCCCCACTATTTTTCGTTCGCTAGACTATTCCATTTCCTAACTACTCATGGCTGAAGAAGTGCTTCCTAACATCCCTTTGACTCATCTGAGTCTTCAGTTTCCCAGTTGTGCCCCTTTTTTGGGTTTCCCTCTTGGAACATCATGTCACTATCTACCTTGTAAATTTCCCCCGCAGTATTTTGTATGTCATTATCATGGCTCCTCTAACCCGTCTATCCTCCGTGTTGTTAGTCCTATTTCCTAACCTTTCTTCAGGGCAGTCCCCGAGTTGTGGAACTAGCCTTGTCGAAACCTTTGCACTTTCTCTAATTTCTTGACATGCTTGACCGGGGGTGGGTTCCAGACTGGGGCTGCATCTTGTATGGGCCTGACGTACACGGTGTACAGTGTCTTGAACGTTTCTTGTTAAGGTTACGGAACGCTAATCTTAGGTTTCCGTCGCCCATATGCTGCCGCGGTTATCTGGTTGATGTGTTTTTCCGGAGACGTGCCGTTATCTCACCCAAGGTCTTTCTCCTTTGATGAGATTTTAGCCTTTGTCTACCTAGCCTGTACTCTTCAGGGTCTTCTTTGCCCTTCTCCGATCTTCATGACTGCATTTGGTGGGTTAAATTAGAAGCCAGTTGCTAGAGAAGATGTCAAACTTGTCAGGTCTCTTTGAAGTCCTGCTTGGTCTTCATCCGATGTGATTCTCTTCATTAATTTCCATCATCTGCGAACAGAGTCATCTGCGAACAGAGAAACTTCTGAGTCTATCCCGTCCGTCATTCATTCACATATAAAGAATAGCACGGTTGGACTGACCCCTGCGGTACACCGCTCGCACAGGCACCCACTGTGATACCTCATCGTGCACTATGACCCGTTTTGCCTCCTGTGATATTCCCTGATCCATTCCAGTGCCCTTCCTGTTATAACCTTGTTCTTCCAACTTCTTTACTAATCTCATATGAGGAACTGTGTCGAAGGCCTTCCTGCAGCAGGAAAATGCAGTCAACCCACCCTTCTCTCTCTTTTCCTTACCTCTGTTACTTTATCATAGAACTCCAGGAGGTTTTTACACAGGATTTGCCTTCCCTGAATCCGTGCTGTCTAGCGTTGATTATCCTGTTCTGCTCCAGTCTCCACCATTCTTTTCCTGATGATTTTCCAAACTTTGCACACCATACACGTAAGTGACACCAGTCTATAGTTTAGTGCCTCCTTTCTGTCTCCTTTTTAAAGATGGGGTCTACGTTGGCCTTTTTCCATATCTCAGGTAGCTGCCCAGTTTCAAGGGATGTGTTGAATATTATGGTGAGTGGCACACTCAGAACCTCAGCTCTTTCCTGAAGGACCCACGGGGAGATATTGTCCGGGCCCATCGCCTTTGAGGTATCAAGGTCACTGAGTAACTGCTTCACCTCCCCCTCAGTTGTGTGTATGCCCTCCAGCACTTGATACATCCCTTGTTGGTGACGCACCCCATCCTGTCTACCCAGCTGCCTTCCTGCCTCCACTGTGAATACTTCCCTAAACCTTGAGTTGAGCTCCTCACATACCTCTTGATCATTATTTATGAGTTCCCCATCTTCTCTCCTCAGCCTTATCACCTGGTCCTTGACTGTTGTCTTCCTTCTGATGTGACTGTACATAAGTTTTGGGTCAGACTTGACTTTCGATGCTATGTCATTTTCGTACTGTTTCTGGGCCTCCCTATGTACCTGTGCATACTCGTTTCTAGCTGTTCGACTAATCTCCTTGTTTACCTGGGTTCTTTGTCTTCTGTACCTTTTCCATTCTCTGACACTCCGAGTCTTCGCCTCCCTGCACCATTGGGTAAACCAGGGGCTCTTTCTGGTCTTCCCATTTAATCTTTTTCCTTTTGGTATAAACCGTTCCTCTGCCTCTTTGCACTTTGTCTCTACGTATTCCATCATTTCATTTACTGACTGTCCTTCCATTTCCCTTTCCCACAGAATCTCCTTCAGGAAATTCCTCATACCCATGTAATCCCCTCTTTTAAAGTCTGGTATGTTTCTTTCAGCACCGTTTTCCCTCTCCACCTGTAGCTCTACAATGTACTCAAAACTCAGCACCATATGGTCGCTGGCACCCAGGGGGCTCTCGTGTGTTATGTCCTCGATATCTGAGCTATTCAGTGCGAATATAAGGTCCAGCCTTGCTGGTTCATCCTCTCCTCGATCTCTGGTCGTGTTCCTGACATGTTGGTGCATCAGGTTTTCCAGTACCACGTCCATCATCTTGGCTCTCCAAGTTTCTGGACCCCAACGTGGTTCTTGGTTCTCCCAGTCGATCTCCCTGTGGTTGAAATCGCCCATGACCAGTAACTTCGCTCTGCTCATGTACGCTTTTCTTGCCACCTCCGCCAGGGTGTCCACCATTGCTCTTTTGTTCTCGTCATACTCCTCTCCTGGCCTCCTGCAGTTCTGTGGTGGGTTATACATCACTGCGGTGACTATCTTGTGCTCCCCAGACTGGATGGTACCTACTATAAAGTCCCTTTCTCTACACACCTCCATTCCTTCCATTTCCTCGAATCTCCAATGGTTCCTTATGAGCAGTGCGACCCCTCCTCCCCCTCTGCTCCTTTTATCTTTCCTCAGGATCTGATATCCCTGTGGGAAGATTGCGTCTGTTATTGTCTCATTTAGTTTAGTTTCTGTGACTGCTATGATGTGTGTATACTGTATACTAGTGTGTATACTGTATACTAGTGTGTATACTGTCTACTAGTGTGTATAATGTATACTATTGTGTATACTGTATACTAGTGTGTATACTGTATACTAGTGTGTATACTGTATACTAGTGTGTATACTGTATACTAGTGTGTATACTGTATACTAGTGTGTATACTGTATACTAGTGTGTATATTATATACTAGTGTGTATACTGTATACTGTATACTAGTGTATACTGTATACTAGTGTATACTGTATATTAGTGTGTTTACTGTATACTAGTGTGTATACTGTTGTGTATAGTAGTGTTTATTATTGTGTATCTACCTGGAGTCTACCTGGAGAGAATTCCAGGGGTCAACGCCCCCGCGGCCCGGTATGTGACCAGGCCTCCTTTTGGACCAGAGCCTGATCAAACAGGCTGTTACTGCTGGCCGCACGCAGTCCAACGTACGAACCACAGCCCGGCTGATCAGGTACCGACTTGAGGTGCCTGTCCAGTGCCTGCTTGAAGACAGCCAGGGGCTTGTTGGTAATCCCCCTGATGTATGCTGGGAGGCAGTTGAACAGTCTTGGGCCCCTGACACTTACTGTGTTGACCCTCAACGTGCTAGTGGCACCCCTGCTCTTCATTGGGGGGATGTTACATCACCTGCCGAGTCTTTTGCTTTCGTAGGGAGTGATTTTTGTGTGCAAGTTTGGTACTAATCCCTCGAGAATTTTCCATGTGTATATAATAATGTATCTCTCCCGCCTGCGTTCTAGAGAGTACAGGTTTAGGAACTTCAAGCGTTCCCAGTAGTTGAGGTGGTTTATCGCACTTATGTGTGCGGTGAAAGTTCTCTGCACATTTTCAAGGTCAGCAATTTCACCGCCTTGAAAGGTGCAGTTAGTGTGCAGCAATATTCCAGCCTAGATAGAACAAGCGATCTGTAAGTGTCAACATGGGCTTGGCATCCCTGGTTTTGAAGGTTCTCATTATCCATCCTGTCATTTTTCGAGCAGATGCAATTGCTACATTGTTATGGTCCTTGAAGGTGAGATCCTCTGACATGATCACTCCCAGGTCTTTGACATTAGTTTTTCGCTCTATTGTGTGGTTGGAATTAGTTTTGTACTCCGATGAGATTTTAATTTCTTCACGTTTTCCGTATCTGAGTAATTGAAATTTCTCATCATTGAACTCCATATTGTTTTCTGCAGCCCATTTAAAGATTTGGTTTATGTCTGCTTGGAGTCTTGCAGTGTCTTCAACGGTGGACACTGTCATACAGATTCGGGTGTCATCTGCAAAGGAAGACACAGCACTGTGGCTTATATCCCTGTCAATGTCTGATATGAGGATGAGGAATAGGATGGGAGCAAGTACTGTGCCTTGTGGAACAGAGCTTTTCACAGTAGCTGCCTCAGACTTTACTCTGTTGACTACTTCTCTTTGTGTTCTACATGTTAGGAAATTATAGATCCATCTACCAACTTTTCCTGTTATTCCTTTATCACGCATTTTGTGTGCTATTACACCATGGTCACACTTGTCAAGGGCTTTTGCAAAAACACTGCAGCAGGCCTGTTGGCCCATACTAGGCAGGTCCTTCACAATCCGTCCCACTAACAGAATATTTGCTCAACCCAATTTTCAATGCTACCCTAGAAATAAGCTTTGATAACTTATGTGCAAGTCCCACTCCGATCCAACCCCTTTCACTCATGTATTTATCCGCGGCCTGGTCACGGACCGGGCCGCGGGGGCGTTGACCCCTGGAATTCTCTCCAGGTAGACTCCAGGTATAGGGAGCGCCTCTCTCTTTCTAGTTTGCATCTTCTCCTCCTTTTCCTTAAGGGAATTTGCCTTGAGCAAACCTCAAGTACCACAGAGTTAATTTGTTCTAGACATAGGTTGGGATCCGTGATGCTTAGGCAATCTTCCCAGTTTATATCATTTAGGACTTGGTTTACTTGGTCCCACCTTATGTTTTTGTTATTGAAGTTGAATTTGGAGAAAGCTCCCTCATGGCTGATCACATTTTGTTGATCTGGGGCTCCCCGCATGCATGTCTGGACCTCTATTATATTGTGATCTGAGTATATTTTTTTTTGATATGATGACATTTCGTATCAGATCATCATTGTTAGTGAAGATGAGGTCCAGCGTATTCTCTAATCTTGTGGGCTCTACTATTTGCTGATTTAAGGTGAACTTGGTGCAGAGATTTAAAAGTTCATGCATGTGTGAATTTTCATCTGAGCTGCCTCCTGGTGTTATCTCTGCTACCACATTGTTTGCAATGTTCCTCCATTTTAGGTGCCTGAGGTTGAAATCCCCCAGTAGCAAGATGTTGGGGGCAGGAGCTGGAAGATTTTCCAGACAGTGGTCAATTTTCAGAAGCTGTTCCTGTAATTGTTGGGACGTTGCATCCGGGGGCTTGTAGACAACCACGATGACCAGGTTTTGATTCTCGACCTTTATTGCTAATACTTCAACTACATCATTTGAGGCATTTAGTAGTTCTGAACATATAAGTGACTCTGTGATATACAGGCTAACCCCCCCCTTTTTGCCTGTTCACTCTGTCACACCTGTATAGGTTGTAGCCCGGGATCCATATTTCATTGTCCAAGTGATCTCTTATGTGGGTCTCTGTGAAAGCCGCAAACATAGCATTTGACTCTGTAAGCAGTCCACGAATGTAAGGTACCTTGTTGTTTGTTGCTGGCTTTAGACCCTGTATATTAGCAAAGATGAATGTAGTTGGATTGGTGGTATGGGGGAGGGGTCTTTTTTTCTGGCTCTAATATCTGTATTCTAGTGTATATAATGTTCATACTGTTGTGTATACTAATGCGTATACTATTGTGTATACGGGTGTGTATAATATTGTGTACACTAGAGTGTATTCTGTATACAAGTGTGTATACTGCTGTGTATACTGTTATGTATGCTATTGTGTACGTCATGTATACTAGTTACTATATTGTTGTGTATACTAGTTACTATACTGTTGTGTATACTAGTTACTATACTGTTGTGTATACTAGTTACTATACTGTTGTGTATACTAGTTACTATACTGTTGTGTATACTAGTTACTATACTGTTGTGTATACTAGTTACTATACTGTTGTGTATACTAGTTACTATACTGTTGTGTATACTAGTTACTATACTGTTGTGTATACTAGTTACTATACTGTTGTGTATACTAGTTACTATACTTTTTGTGTATACTAGTTACTATACTGTTGTGTATACTAGTTACTATACTGTTGTGTATACTAGTTACTATACTGTTGTGTATACTAGTTACTATACTGTTGTGTATACTAGTTACTATACTGTTGTGTATACTAGTTACTATACTGTTGTGTATACTAGTTACTATACTGTTGTGTATACTAGTTACTATACTGTTGTGTATACTAGTTACTATACTGTTGTGTATACTAGTTACTATACTGTTGTGTATACTAGTTACTATACTGTTGTGTATACTAGTTACTATACTGTTGTGTATACTAGTTACTATACTGTTGTGTATACTAGTTACTATACTGTTTGTATGCTAGTTACTATGTTTTTACTATTATCTGTTGTGTATACTAGTTACTATGCTGTTGTGTATACTAGTTACTATACTGTTGTGTATACTAGTTACTATACTGTTGTGTATACTAGTTACTATACTTGTTGTGTATACTAGTTACTATACTGTTGTGTATACTAGTTACTATACTGTTGTGTATACTAGTTACTATACTGTTGTGTATACTAGTTACTATACATTTGTGTATACTAGTTACTATACTGTTGTGTATACTAGTTACTATACTGTTGTGTATACTAGTTACTATACTGTTGTGTATACTAGTTACTATACTGTTGTGTATACTAGTTACTATACTGTTGTGTATACTAGTTACTATACTGTTGTGTATACTAGTTACTATACTGTTGTGTATACTAGTTACTATACTGTTGTGTATACTAGTTACTATACTGTTGTGTATACTAGTTTATACTGTTGTATACTAGTTCTATGCTGTTATACTAGTTACTATACTGTTGTGTATACTGTTACTATACTGTTGTGTATACTAGTTACTATACTGTTGTGTATACTAGTTCTATACTGTTGTGTATACTAGTTACTATACTGTTGTGTATACTAGTTACTATACTGTTGTGTATACTAGTTACTATCTGTTGTGTATACTAGTTACTATACTGTTGTGTATCTAGTTCTATCTG
>WNWK01046643.1:0-14236 GCA_009830355.1 Cherax destructor
ATTCTGTTTTCTTGGTCTCATTTGATAGAATGGAAGATATATTACAGAAATGGAGATGATTTTGATTGGTATGACGATGACAAGTACCTTGAAATTGAGCTCAAAGTAGCGAAAATGTTCGATTTTTGACGATGTTCAAGAGTAAACAAATCGCACCATGCGTCCAATACACATCAACTGGCGAGTCTTATATTCATGCACAAGTGCTCTGATATTATTTATACCATTTTTACAATGATGCAGTTGTATACATAACAGTAAATCTTCTATTTTTGTGAGAATAAAAATTCAAAATGGAAAGCAAAAGTAATGGAACAGGGGCCTGGAGACGTGGCTAATGAACAGAGAACATGTTATTTTAGTGCCAGGAATGTCTGCCTTGTTTACTCTGGACCCTATTTTGAAATTGGCATCATTTGAAATTTGTGTGAAATTGGAAAATTGCCATTTTCTGACCACTATTTTGGGTAGATGAAATTGGTAAATAGGCAGTTTCTTCTACTCATTCGATAGAAGAAATGGAGTTCTAGCGAAATAGCTATAATTTTAGGAGACTGAAACATTGGAATTTGTCGAAAATAGGGCTCGAAGTGGGTGAAATCGCCGATGCGTCAGTGTCATAGATACCGATAACTTCGCGAAAGCATAATTTCGTTAGTTTTCGATCAAATTTCATAATTTTGGTGGCGTTATGATCGGAAAAAGATTCTCTATCATTTCATAAGAAAAAAATAATTTTTTTTTTCCAAAAAAATTTCGACCCCAGGAACACTTTCCTGAGAAGGCCTGTCGACCCCCAAAGGGTTAAGCGATTAATCGATAGAAAATGACGACACAAAACTTACTTCTACAATGTTGTTTGAGATTATATAGGGACACTGAGAAGAGCGCAGTCCTCTGCCACCATCTCTCCAAGATAAGTGAAAGTATTTCTTATTTACAGTGGACCCTCGGTTAACGAATACCCCGGAAATCGTGCAATTATGTAAGTATAATTTTGTAAGTTCTTGTGGAAGTGTATTTTTGGGGGTCTGAAATAGACTAACCTACGTGAAATTTTTCCTTAAGGGAGTAAATTGTTCGTAATGGCACTTGAGCAGACTTCAGGAGTGAAGTTTTAAAACTCGGGGTCCACTGTATATAAGTGAATATTTCTTATTTATAAATTAAAAGTGTAAATATTTCTTATTTATAAATTAAAGTGTAATTGTTTCTTAGTTATAAATTATGCACATTGTTTTGTGTGAATAGTGATGGCCAGCTGCTGCCACCCACCATGGCTTATGGTCAGTGGCCCTTATACCCAACAACAACAAACACACTACCACCAGTCTTACATCGTAATGACATGTTTTATTCATTCTAGAGTTTATATCATGTTTCTATGTTATTAATATTGTTTATTATGTCATATCAGATGAATTGTGCTAGATAAATAAGCTGTGGAGTTGATATTATTGTCATATTGAAGGACTATTTTGTCCTCTCTCCAAACAAACTCTCATATGCCAACAAGAGTCTAAAATAAAGGTAAACCTTATTTAACTGTTCATTTGTCCATTATAATTAGTGCTTTATATTTATTTCTTATTGTTTTCTTATGTAAAACTATAGTATTTATTCTTTAAAAAAATGAATTTTTGGTGAAAATGTTTGGGTCTAAAATAAAGGTAAACCTTATTTAACTGTTCATTTGTCCATTATAATTAGTGCTTTATATTTATTTCTTATTGTTTTCTTATGTAAAACTATAGTATTTATTCTTTAAAAAAATGAATTTTTGGTGAAAATGTTTGGGTGGAAACGGATTAATTGTATTTACATTATTTCTTATGGGAAATAAGGTTTCGAATTACAGTGGTACCTGTTTACGATATTAATCCGTCAGAGAGGGCATATCTTTAGTCAAAACAATCGTTACCCGAATCAATTTTCCCCATAAGAAATAATGGAAATAAATTTAATCCGTCCAAGACTTCCAAAAGTAGTTAAATAAAATATTTTTTAGAACTTTTGGACATTAAATAATACACAATTTAATGAAGAATAACTAAATACACATGTAAATATTGTACAATAACATGTCACTTACATTTATTGAAGAGTTGTTGATGTGTGGAGGACGGGAGGAGGGGAGAAGGTGGATTAGTATGCTAGTGTTTGGAAGGGGAATCCCCTTCCATTAACACTGCAGGTACCAAGTTCTTTTCTGGGGTTACTTCCCTTTTTCTTTGAATGCCACTAGGACCAGCTTGAGAGTCACTGGACCTCTTTCTAACAATAAATCTGTCCAGGGAGCTCTGTGTCTGGCGATTCTTTAACACATCCCTGAAATGACACACCACTGTGTCATTGTACAGGTTGCCAGCACGGCCTGCAACAGCATGGTTAGGGTGATATTCATCCATAAAGCCTTGCACCCTGCTCCACATTCCACAAATCTCCTTAATCACTTTAGAAGGCACCTTCTTCCATCTCTGTTCCACCTCCTCCTCCTCTGAACCTTTGTCCTGACCTCTGGTCTCTTGTTCCAGTTGCTGTTGAAGCTCTTGCAGATCTTCAGTGGTTAGCTCTTCCTTGTGCTCCTCCACCAACTGTTCCACATCCTCACCACTCACCTCTAACCCCATAGACTTGCCCAATTCCACAATTTCTTCCACAACAGGCTCAGGCTCAGGCTCAGGGTTCTGAGGCTCAGCCCCAAAACCTTCAAAATCCCTCTCTAGGACACAGTCTGGCCACAATTTTCTCCAGGCAGAGTTCAAAGTCCTGGTAGTCACTCTCTCCCAAGCCTTACCTATAAGGTTTACACAATGCAGCATATGGAAATGGTTTTTCCAAAAGTCTCTTAGGGTTATATTCATGTCTGTGGTCACATCAAAGCACTTTTGAAACATTGCTTTGGTGTAGAGTTTTTTAAAGTTGGAAATGACCTGCTGGTCCATGGGCTGGAGGAGAGGAGTGGTATTAGGGGGCAAGAACTTCACTTTGATTAATTTAAACTCCTCCACAATTTTCTCTACCAAGTTTGGAGGATGACAAGGAGCATTGTCCATTATCAGGAGGCACTTAAGTGGCAAATTATTGTCCAATAGATATTTCTTCACACTGGGGCCAAGCACGCCATTGAACCACTCTAAGAAAATGTCCTTTGTGACCCATGCCTTTCTGTTAGATTTCCACATCACACACAAGTTAGACTTGCTGACACCGCATCTGCCAAACACTCGGGATTTTCAAAAGATACACCAGTAAATGCTTCACTTTGCAATCACCACTGGCATTAAACCAAGACAGCAGTGCATAAGTGTTCGCAATAAAGCGAACAGAATCCTTGGCTTCATATCAAGAAGCATAAATAATAGGAGTCCTCAGGTTGTTCTTCAACTCTATATATCTTTGGTTAGGCCTCATCTAGATTATGCTGCACAGTTTTGGTCACCGTATTACAGAATGGATATAAATGCTCTGGAAAACGTACAAAGGAGGATGACTAAGTTGATCCCATGTATCAGAAATTTTGCCTATGAGGATAGACTGAGGGCCCTGAATCTGCACTCTCTAGAAAGGCGTAGAATTAGGGGGGATATGATTGAGGTGTATAAATGGGAAACAGGAATAAATAAAGGGGATGTAAATAGCGTGCTAAAAATATCTAGTATTGACAGGACACGCAGCAATGGCTTTAAGTTGGATAAATTCAGATTCAGGAAGGATATAGGAAAGCATTGGTTTGGTAATAGAGTTGTCGATGAGTGGAACAAACTCCCGAGTACAGTTATAGAGGCTAAAACGTTGTGTAGTTTTAAAAATAGGCTAGATAATTATATGAGTGGGTGCGGGTGGGTGTGAGTTGGTCCTGACTAGCTTGTGCTACTAGGTCAGATGCCGTGCTCCTTCCTTAAGTGAATGTAACCTGACCTGGCTGGGTCGGGGCATTGGCTTAAGCCGGTGGGAGACTTGGACCTGCCTCGCATGGGCCAGTAGGCCTGCTGCAGTGTTCCTTCTTTCTTATGATCTTATGATTAGCACAAAGCATCAAAGTTAGCCTGTCTTTCATAGGCTTATGTCCTGGCTGTGCCTTTTCTTCCTGAGTAATGAAGGTCCTGTTGGGCATTTTCTTCCAAAACAGGCCTGTTTCATCACAATTAAACACTTGTTGGTGGAGGAATTGTTCAGCCTCTATGTACTCCTGGAATTCAGGCACATATTTTTCAGCCGCAATTTTGTCGGAACTGGCTGCCTCACCATGCCTCACAACACTATGTATGCCACTTCGATTCTTAAATTTGTGAAACCAGCCTCTGCTGGCTTTAAATTCACTCACTTCAGCACTCATTGCAGGCATTTTCTTAACGAGATCATCATGCAACTGCCTTGCTTTTTCACATATTATTGCCTCCGAAACAGTATCTCCTGCTAACTGTTTCTCGTTGATCCACACCAACAACAACCTTTCCACATCTTCCAGCACTTGTGGTCTCTGTTTTGTGAACACAGATGAACCTTTTGCAACAACAGCTTCCTTGATTTTACGTGTATTTTTCTTGGCCACAATGGTAGCGATGTTAGAAAAGGCTTTACCATACAGCCTGGCCAGCTCACTGATACGCACTCCACTTTCATATTTTTCTATTATCTCCTCCTTCAGTTCTATTGTACATGTATTTCTGTTCCTCTTTGCCACAGGCTTACCACTAGGAGCTTTCCTTGGACCCATGGTAGCTTATTTAGCAGTTGCAAGCACTAAAAACGGTGGAATAATGACAATGTACTGGTATGAATGCGTGGGTGTGGGTGGGTGGTCGCTCTCGCTTGTAAACAATAGCACACTGACGCTCCCTGGAGTGCGCGCTCAGCTGGGCGCCACGTGGACACGTCCGATACGAATGTCGTTACCCGAAGCAAACATCGTAACCCGCAATCATTTTTTTTACTTTATAAATATCGTTACTCGAAACTATCGTTACCTGACAGCATCGTTACCCGAGGTATGACTGTACAAATTTTTTGTGTTAAGAACTAGCTCCTGGAATGGATTAAGTACGTTAGTCGAGGGACCACTGTATAATGTGATCCTTTATTGACAGATTTGCCCACAGTGGGCAAAACATTATCAGTAAAGCCCACTGTGTGGGCAAACTGTTGTCAAAGGATCGCATTATACAGTGGACCCCCGAGTATCGTAATTAATCCGTTCCAGGAGCTAGTACTTAACACGAAGTTTTCGAAATTCGAACCATTATTTCCCATAAGAAATAATGCAAATACAATTAATCCGTTCCACAAAAAAATATTCACATACTAAATTAAAAACAATATATACATTTACTTACCTTTATTGAAGAGTTGCAGGCATCTGGAAGGTAGAGTTGCTGAAAGGGGCAGGGAGTTAGTGGTTGGAAGGGGAATCCCCCTCCAAAAGGACTTCAGGTGTCAAAGCCCTCTCTGGGGTTACTTCCCTTCTTGGTCTTTTAATGCCACTAGGACCAGCTTGAGTCACCAGACCCCTGCCTGGTGAAGTAACTGTCCAGAGTCCTCTGTTTCTGGCGACCCTTCAACACTTTCCTGAAGTGCGACATGGCTCTGTCACTGAAGTGGCTGCACAGAAGGCTCATTTCAGCTTGCTCAGGGTGGTGTCTTTCAACAAATATCTGCAACTCATTCCACTTTGTACACATCTCCTTAAGCACTGAAGAGGGCACCTCCTTCTGTCTCTCACCCTCCTCCTTTGAAGCAATAACCTCAGCTGTGGTCTATTGCTGTTCCAGATGAAGCTCTTGCAGCTCTTCAGTTGTTAGCTCTACCCTGTGGGCCTCCACCAACTCTTCCACATCCTCACCACTCACCTCCAACCCCAGGTTGTTCCCCAATGCCACAATAGAGTCCACAACAGGCACAGGGTCGTCAGGGTCAAGGTCAGGGTCAGCCTCAAATCATTCAAAATCCCTCTGTTGGACACAACCTGGCCACAATGGTCTCCAAGCAGAGTTCAAAGTCCTGGAAGTCACTCCCTCCCAAGCCTTACCTATAAGGCGTATGCATTGCACAATGTTGAAGTGATCTTTCCAGAACTCTCTTAGGGTCAACTCAGTGTCCGAGGTCACTTCAAAGCACTTTTCAAACAGTGCTTTGGTGTACAGTTTCTTGAAGTTGGAAATGACCTGCTGGTCCATGGGCTGGAGGAGAAGAGTGGTGTTAGGAGGCAAGAACTTCACTCTGATGAAATTAAACTTGTCAGACAAACACTCTTGCAAGTTGTGAGGGTGAGCAGGAGCATTGTCCAATATCAGGAGGCACTTGAATGGCAATTTCTTTTCCAAGAGGTATTTCTTCACAGTAGGGCCAAACACTCAAGTCACCCATTCCTTGAAAATCTCCGTAGTGACCCATGCCTTGGTGTTAGCCTTCCAATGCGCACACAAATTATTCTTGTCAACACTGTGATTCTTGAAGGGTCTGGGATTTTCATAGTGATACACCAGTAAAGGCTTCACTTTAAAATCACCACTAGCATTAGAACAAAACATGAGAGTTAGCCTGTCTTTCATAGGCTTGTGTCCTGGCTGTGCCTTTTCCTCCTGAGTAATGTAGGTCCTGTTATGCATTTTCTTCCAAAACAGGCCTGTTTCATCACAGTTAAACACTTGTTGGGGAGGAATTGTTCAGCCTCTACGAACCCCTGGAATTCATGCACAAATTTTTCAGCTGCACGTTTGTCTGAGCTGGCTGCCTCACCATGCCTCACAACACTGTGTATGCCACTACGTTTCTTAAACCTGTCAAACCAGCCTTTGCTGGCTTTAAAATCACTTGCCTCACCACTGGTTGCAGGCATTGTCTTGACAAGATCTGCGTGCAACTTCCTTGCCTTTTCACAAATTATCGCCATGGAAACACTATCATCCGCTCTCTGTTTTTCATGGATCCACACCAACAACAACTTCTCAACCTCATCCACTGTTTTCGATCTATTTTTCGTTAACATATCAACCCCTTTTGCAACATTAGCTTCCTTGATCTCATTTCTCTTTGCCAGGATAGAGCCGATAGTAGAAGGGGTTTTGTTGTACATCCTGGCGAGATCACTCAGACGTACGCCACTCTCATATTTTTCTATAATCTCTTTCTTCAGTTCGATGGTGTTCCTCACTTTCTTTACCACAGGGGTGCCACTAGGAAGCTTCTTTGGACCCATGGTGACTTATTTCACAGTGACAATCACTAAAGCACCAAAAAAAACACCAAATACAGTGGACCCCCGAGTTTCGTAAAAACTTCACTCCTGAAGTCTGCTCAAGTGCCATTACCGAACGAATTTACTCCCTTAAGGAAAAATTTCACGTAGGTTAGTCTATTTCAGACCCCCAAAAATACACTTCCACAAGAACTTACAAAATTATACTTGCATAATTGCACGATTTCCGGGGTATTCGTTAACCGAGGGTCCACTGTATAGTGTGAATGTTTGAAAGAGCGCGCTAGGTAATGTTCTCTCAATGGTAAACAACGCTTCACTGGCGGCATCCTGCGTCCCGCGCATGCGCGGAGCAGGCGGACAGGTCTAATACGTTACGAAACACGAGCGGTTTTACGATTCTCGAAGTCGTAAAAAGCTTACGAAACACGATGTTTACGAAGTAAGAACCTTTCGAAACTCGGGGGTCCACTGTACTGAATTTGTCTCATGTTTTCATGAAACATTGGCTTTTTTTTCATGAAACATTGTCTTTCTTTTTTTTTTAACTGGAAATTAACCATAGGATTTTGTTCATATGTTGTTAATGGCTTTTCTCACCCAAGTCTTTTCTTTCTTAACCCTTAAACTATGGTATACCCGGGAAAAAAATTCTTGATTGTAATGGGAAGATTTTGAATAAAAAATAATTATGGAATGTGATTTGATTTTTTATTAATCAAATAAGACTAAAATGAGTGGACTCTGATGAAACTTAAGATTTTATGATGTGTTGAAGTTGGAGGAAAAATTGTCACTTGGTGGCAACAGCGTGTAAATGCGGCAGCTATATTTTACATTTATTGATGCCTAGATATGATTGTTTTTCTGTTTTAGCACTTCAAACATGGGGAAATGCTTGGCTCGACATTGCTTCACTTGGAATAGATGGTATAATTATTTTTTACAGTTTCAGTATAATACTCCTCATAATATTGAAATAATTCACATTGACTACTGGGTTATCCTGGGTTAAATATACAGTGGACCCCAGAAATCGGCCGGCTCGATTTTCGATCGCTTTTCCGCCAATTTTTCCCCATTATCGGCCGAGTACCAGACCTGTCCGCTTCCCGCGCAGGCATCATGAGCCAGTCTAGCTTTATTTACCATTGAGTGAACATTACCCAGCATGCTCATTCAAGCATTTCACAATAAATTGATTGTGTTTATTGCTTGTTTAGTGATTGTCACTGAAATAAGTCACCATGGGTCCTAAGAAGCTTCCTAGTGGCACCCCTGTGGTAAAGAAAGTGAGGAACACCATCGAACTGAAGAAGGAGATAGTAGAAAAATATGAGAGTGGCGTACGTGTGGGGGAGCTTGCCAGGATATACAACAAAAACAAATCTGCTATCACCTCTATCCTGGCAAAGAGAAAAGAACTCAAGGAAGCTGATGTTGCAAAAGGTGTTAACATGTTTGCCAAAAATAGATCAAAAACAGTGGATGAGGTTAAGAAGTTGTTGGTGGTGTGGATCAGCGAAAAACAGATAGCGGGTGATAGTGTTTCCATGGCGATAATTTGTGAAAAGGCAAGGCAGTTGCACGCAGATCTTGTCAAGAAAATGCCTGGAACCAGTGCTGATTTGAGTGATTTTAAGGCCAGCAAAGGCTGGTTTGACAGATTTAGGAAATGTAGTGGCATACACAGTGTTGTAAGGCATGGTGAGGCAGCCAGTTCAGACAAACGTGCTGCTGAAAAGTTTGTGACTGAATTTAAGGGATTTGTAAACACTGAAAAATTCAAACTCGAACAAGTGTTTAATTGTGATGAAACAGGCCTCTTTTGGAAGAAAATGCCAAAGAGGACCTACATTACTCAGGAGGAAAAGGCACTGCCAGGACACAAGCCTATAAAAGACAGGCTAACTCACTCCCTCACTCCTCCCTATCTTCCAGATGCCAGCAAGTCTCTTCAATAAAGGTAAGTAAATGTTATTTTAAATGTAAATTTATTATGTGTTTTGTGTATGTAAAACTATAGTTAATCTTTAAAAAATGTATTTTTTGTGAATATTTTTGGGTGTCTGGAACGGATTAATTGTATTTACATTATTTCTTATGGGAATTAATGGAACAGATTACGGCCGATTTCTGGGGGTCCACTGTACTTAGTGTGCTTTGTGACTGAATTCTACTGTTAGTTTCATGAAATTGTAATAAATTTGCTGATAATAAATTTGTAATAAATTTTGCTGATAGGAAAGTTGGTTGTAAAACAACAGCTCCTGAATTCATGGTTTACCTTTGCTAGTTAGGTGTACTAGTATGTTCGACACAAGTCATCACCTGTGTAGTTAACCATGATACACTCTGTGGACCCTCATGGCCTTATTTTTTTTTTTTTCAAATGTATGAATAGATTGAGGGCCCAAAGAGTTGCACTGAGGTCAAAATTATTGGCAAGTGGCAGATTTGAAGATTCAAAAAGATTGTGCATACTATGACTCACGAAATCGTAATGACACGTTAAACAACCATACCACGGGTGGGGTTCAACCCGCGGTCAGAGTCTCAAAACTCCAGACCGTCGTGTAAGCCACGGTCTGGAGTTTTGAGACTCTCTCTGACCGCGGTTTGAACCCCACCCGTGGTATGGTTTGTGCATACTAGTACGTTGAACACAGACAGCATTTGCGTACTAGTATGTCAGACACTGTTTAACCTGTTAACTGTCCAAACGTAGATCTACGTTCTTACTGCTAGTGCTCCAAATGTAGATCAACGTTTTTTTTCCTACCTCCAAATTTGGGACAATTGGCTTGAGATGCCTGGTCAGTATAGAATGGGTCTTAACACTCAGTGTGCACAGTATTAAACAAATCTAAGACCACTTATTACCTTGTGGGAGCACCATTTCAATTGAGCCGGTTAGAGCAAAGAGCATGGCAAACACCAGGGATTCACTGATGTCATGTTCTGTTAACACTCACCTTTAAGAGGAAAGTGATGTTGACCCTGAGTTTAGTGGCTTTGAGATGGCTGTGGCCACAAGTGGTCGAGGAAATATCAAAAACCTTGATGATAATCCATGTGCAACATTTGGGCAACATCCTTTCAATTTTGATACCACTGGTAGTGTCATCCTGCCATAATGTCCTATAACCTATGCCCTAAGTAAAGAGAAAATTCTGGAACATATGTAATACGTGTTTGGCAGGCTGGCTGGCCGGGTGGGTGTCTGATTGACTTTGGCTGTCTGTGTGTATCTATCTCTGCCTGTCTGTATCTCTGTCTCTATCTCACAGGTACTTATAAATGCAGTTATACATAGTGCAAATTACCTAGGATATCCCCAAAAATCCAGTCAGTGCTATACTGTGCTTGTAGATATAAGGCATAATAAGCATGACTGGCAAGTAATACGCATTTTCACTTGATCAGGAATCAGACATGACCGTGTGTAATACCTATTGTTTCATGAGGGGCTCTGAGACAGAAAGACAGACACACAGGCAGACAGATAAGCAGAGACAGAGCTAGACAGACAAATAAACAGACAGACAAATAGAAAGATACAGACAGACATTTTTATATGTAACAGTGAAAACAAAGCCAAGGCAGTGGACAATCATTAAGTGTCACTCCACTGCTGCACTTTCAGCAGTGGAGTGACACTCATCTTACACCATGCTTCAAGGAGTTTCATATACAGTAGTACCTTGACTTGCGAATTTAATTGTCCGTGACCGAGCTCAGAACTCAATTTGCTCGTATATCAAATCAATTTTCCTCATTGAAATTAACTGAAATGCCATTAATCCGTTCCAGCCCAAAAAAACACCCCAGGGGCAGGAGAAAATACTTCAATATAACACTAACATCAACTCTACGGCTTATTTATCTATCAGAATTTATCTAATATGAGATAATAAACACTATAAATAACATAGAAACATGATATATACTCTAGAATGAATAAAATAGGCCATAATATGGCGAGTGTCCAGGACCAGTCCGAACATATAAAATTATTACTGTTCCTTCCTATAACGTGTTCTTTGTCCTGGGTAAGAGAAAACTAAGTTTTTGAGAGGCTAACTGCACTAGATCACTAGTGCAGTGATATATGAATATCTCGAAGTAAGTTATTGACTTATTTCATGAAGCCCACATTTATTATTCAAGTAAATGCAATAATATTGACAGGAATCATAAAAAATGATTGTTCTAAATTGGCTTGGGAATATTAGAAATATTCCAAATATTTTGGGATTTGTGGGGAAAGGGCAAGATATTTTGCAAATGTCAAAAAATTAGCAACATTATTTTTGTGGAATAATAAAGATAAACAAAATTTTCCTCCCCGTGAAAAAAACCCCTAGCATTGTTTTATAACCCCCAAATCCCAAAACCCCCCGTTGAAAGGGAAAAGGAGGGGGAAGGTAGGGGGGGTGAGTGGGTGACGGCGGGGGGAACTGAGGAATGGGGAGGTCATGGTGACTCACCATCACCTCTCTTATTTTACCCCTTTTCCCCCCCGTATTTAAATAAAAAACGTAAAAAAAATAAAGTAAAAAAGAATAATAAGAACAGGGGATAGGGGAATCGTATTACTATTCCACTAAACACAGTTTATTTTAAGTTTGCAATAATATTTTTGGGAACGGGAAACATATTCTATCAAAAAAAGGGGGGGGATTGTTTTTTATAAGCGGGGAGACGGGAATACAATTAAAAAAAGAAACAAAATATAACTTACAGTATGGTTCAGGGGACATTTCCCCCCAAGGAACTTTTCCCTGGCCACAGGCCCTAAAACAGCAGGCCCCCAAAGCGGGGGTATTCCCCCAGTGTCCCCAGTCCCCCCAGGGCCCCCCAGCGGCTCCCCCCGAGCTCCCACCCAAAAAACCGCTTTTCCCAGAATCCCCCAAAAAGCTCCCCCGAATGCCCCCTAAAATTTTTTTTCCCCCTCAGCCTTATATGGTCCCCCCCCATCCCCCCCCGGGGAAAGTGCACCATGTTTTTATTGGGGGAAAAACCCCCGGGCCCCCTAAAAAGAAAAAGACCTGATTTTTAAAAAGCCGAGGGCGTGTCGGGACAGTTTTTTTAAAAAGGGGGAAAGGTGGGGGCCTGGGGAAAAGACCCCCGCAACTGCCCCATAAAAATCCCCTTTTCCCCCCATTTTAAAAAACCCCCAAGAACTCCCCCAATTTTCCTTTTTTTATTAGACTTTTTTAATCCAAAACCCCAAAATTATTTAAAAAATAAAAAGAAAAAATTAAAAAACTTTAAAAACTGCTATTTTCCCCCCCCCCCTTCTCAACTCCCAAAAAGGGGCAGATAATCATTACATGCGGTTGACCCATAACAGTTGCTCCCTTTAAAAAACCTCCCACCGTCATTTCCCCTTTAAAAACTAAATATCTGTCTCCACCCCCTTTCCCCCTTTTACTAGAAATTCACCCCCCGGGGTTTTAGTTCCCCTCCTTTTAAACCCTTTTGGGGGCCCCAAACCCCCCTAAGCTTTTTTTTCCCCAAAAATGACCCAACGGGTTGCATTTTTTTAAAGAAACTGAAACTGGACCCTTTACGACCCCCGGTCGTTTTTTTCAAACTCTTCACATACACACTTCAACATCTGAAAATCAGATGGGGCAAGCAAAATTTTGTTCCCCTGTCCCCCCTGGTTTCTTGTTGATTTTTTCCCCCGGCTCTTTGAGAAACTTTAGACCCCTTTCCCCCCATCCCCCGGGTCCCCGGGGATCCTATTGGAATGAAGTTATAGCGGGGGAAGGCCTTCATATTTGCAAGTCCCATGTCTTCCCGGCTGGCAGCTCCCCCCCCTTAAAAAACGGGGGGAGGGGGAATAGGTGTCCCCCCTTGGAGCGAAAAGGGGTAGCCCAAAAAAAAACTCCCACCATCCTTGGGTACTTGGGGGCTCCACCCCCCGGGGGGCTTCCTCAGACCTCTGCATTTGGGGGGTTCCCCGGGGCTGCTATGGGGTATTCTTTTTCCCCCCCATAAGTATTTTTTTTTTTTTTCCAAATTTTCCTTGGGACATCACCTTTTTTTTTTTCCTTTTTATTCTGTGGTTCATCTCTTTTTTCTTTGGGCCCATCTACAGAAAATCCTCTCCCAAATAAAAAAAATGAAGTGACTCATTGAATGAATAGAAAAGGTGTTTTAATTTTGGGGGTCCCCCAAAATTTTTATATAGGGGGGGCTTGGGGTTTTGGGGGGGTTTTGTTGGGGGAGGGGGGGGCCCTTTATTGGGAAAAACATTTTCTGTTTTTTTTATTTAGGGGGGTGGTTAAATTGGGGTTAAAACCCCCCTTTTGGGGGTGGTGTATAAATCTGTTTTTTTTATTCTTTTTTTAAAAGTGGATAATAGATTTTCTAATGAAGCAGATGAAATATTTTTTTTGGGAAAAAAGCTATTGCGGGGTTTTAATTAATAATAAAAGTTAAGGTACATATTTCAAAACTGACATGTGTGGTTTTTTTCAGGTGGGGCAAACAATGGGGGGAAAAAATCTTAAAAAAAGGGGGACTTGGGGCCCCCCTTTTTAAAAAAAATTTAGCCATTATTTTCTGTGGTGGTCACCCATTTTGCTCCCGAAATCCCAAATGAATCCCCCTTATGGGGGTTTTTGGGGGTTTGATCTTTAACAGTAATAATAATAATAAAAAAAGGGGGAAAAAAATTTAAATTTTAAAAGTTAAAAAAAAAAAAAAGTAGTAGTTATTTTAAAAAAGGGGGGGAAAAATTTTGGGGGGACTGGGGGAAAAAGTAGGGGAAAAAATTTTAATTGTTAAATGTTGGGAAAAAAGGAAGGGAATGATTTCAAGGGGGTTGGGGGGGGGTGGTATAAACGTAGGAGTGAGGGGGAAAAACCAGATGTGAGTGAAAGGGGGAAGGGGTGAGGCAGGGGGTAGAATGGCAGGGGGAAAGAAAAGGGGGGTAAGGGGGGTATAGGTATGAAGTGGTTGGGGGGATTTGTTTTTTTTGTGTGTGTTCAGGAAAAAGGGGGGAGTTCCTGGGTTGGCAGAGAG
>WNWK01046644.1:0-14235 GCA_009830355.1 Cherax destructor
CACATTCCCTCCTCCACTCCAAAATTACCCTACAAAAATCCATCACCAACACCACTACCAATTTTGTGTTTTTTAACATTTATCAGCTTTCTTTCATTAATGTCATGATTGTGACCAATCGAGTTCATTCCTTTTGGAACCTTGTTCTTACCCAATTTTGCTTTCCAGCCCCGGGGCCCCAAAATTACCTCTGAATCTTTTGTTTTCCGCCCACAGGATGGGTGGGGGGGCAAAAAAAAAATTTTTCCTAAAAATCCCCAAGGGCACATTATCCCCTTTTAAAAAAATTTTTATTTTTGTTGGGATTAATTTTTGGGGCTGCTAACAAAAATTTTGGTTTTAACGTCAAAAATTTTGTAAATTAATTTAAAAAAATTGATATTAAAATTATTAGGGGTATGTATTAGTACGTAAGATTAGGTTTTTGACACCAATAATGCTTTTTTTTTGTCTTCCCCAGAGATCACATTCCCCTTTTATTTTTTTGGTCTTCCCCCAAAACTGTCCCCCCTTATGTCCAATTTTCACAGTCACCGTCTTGTTGAATCCTTCCAACACAACTTTCCCTTGTGGGGTCAAACCCTGGCATTGCCCCTGTTGATGGTTTTTTTCCCCCATTACATTGTTTAAACCCCTCCAAACTTCAGAACACCCAGACTTAACCTTTTTTTTTTTTTCCTTCCCCTTTCCCCCCCTTCTCTCTTTCTCCCTTTCTCCTCTGGGTTTTCTTTTTTTTTGCTGTGACATTGATAAGGTCTGCCTTTTATATAACATTTTTTCATTATGCCGAGAAACTGCCAGATTCCAGGTTTTCAAAAGGATCAAAACTTTATAAACTTAATATTTTTTTGGGAATATTGCATCATTTAAAAAAAAGACTTCCGACCTTCATCATAAAAAAACCAAAAGAACCCATTGATAGGCCCCACAAGGGAGTCTTTAAAAAAACCCCCCAAATTACCACCATTTGTTATATAACCTCAAATTAAAAATTTTATTTATATATTAAAAATCATTCCCCCATCAACTTCCACATAAGAAAACAGAGGGGACTGAAAAAACCGGGGGTTTTGGGGTTTTTAAGGGGAAACCCTTTTGTCAATTTTTTAATTTTTGTATGCCCTGCTGATAAGTTCAATTATTGGGGACCCCCAACTTTGCTCAGTCTGACCACTCTTACTTGGAGATTTTGAATTTTATAATGCCCATTTTAAAAAAATTCCCCAGCAAAGTAGAATAAAAATTAACTAAAATCATAATAAATTCATTAAAAGTATGAATGAACGATTGAATGAATAAAAAAACCTGTTATTAATAAAATGTATTTGGTTTTTCCCCACACTTACATTATAATGACCAAAAGTAACTGCAATAATTTAAATTTTGTTTTAAATTGTTATCTCACCAATTAGTTGCATTGCTACAATAAAATTTTTGTTTTTCCAACTTATATTCAAACTTTATAACTTAGATATGCAACTTTACTTATTTTATAATAACCTTTTTTTTTTATTTTATTATTATTTTTTAATTTGTTTAATCTGATTTAATTAATTTTATAATGAAAAAAAAAAGTAAAAACTGTTTAAAATGTCATGTCTAAACTATGTTCAAATTTCATAGCCCAAATACCCCCTCTTTATTATATTCAAAAAAAATTCTTTACTTATTGGGGGGGTTAATTTTAAGTCTCCCAAAAAAACCCCCCGCAAAGGGGGTTTTTGGCATGTACCCCCATGTAATCTAAAAAAACCAAATGTAATTTTTGTATCATGTAAAATAAAATATTATTATTATATTATTTTAAAAGACAAAAAAGAGGAAAACCCCCGGTTTGGAAATTTTTTGGGGTAACCAACGTTTGTGTAATTTAAAAGTCATAAATTTTTAAAAATTTTGTAGTGCCCTTTAAAAACCCACAATCTATGGAGGCATCCTTGATTTTTTGTTTGCCTCAAATTACTTTTGCCAGCGGGACCCCTACCATTGTTGATATATCATCAGACCTTCCCCAAGGCCCTCACTAGAAAAAAGGAATTTTTACCCTTTCCCGGGGTAATATTAAAAGGGGAATTTTAATGTTCCCCTGATCAACAGGGGGGATTTTTTTGCACATTTTATTTTTAAACCTTTGGGGGTTCATTGAGCCTTTTTAAAAATGACCTTGTGAAAAATTTTAAACTATGGGGGCCGCCTAAAAAAACCCAATTTAACCCAAAAACTTCCATAACAATTTTACTAAAAACCATATTAAATTTTACCAAATTTAACACGGGGAAAAGTACTGCTCGCAAAAGGGGGCCACCAATAAAAACATCGTTTTTGGGCTTGAGGCCCCTTTTTAAACTGCCCTTGCGGGGCCAAAGGGGGTTTTTGGGGGGACTGCGGGCCGGGGGGGGGGTTTGTCAATGGTTCCAAGCCAAAACCCCCCTTAAAAGGGCAGGGGGGGGAAAAAATAGTTAAGGGTGGGGGCCGTTAAGGGCCCCCTTACCCCTTAAAAGGGGAAAAAAGTTGTAGGGGTTTGGGGGTTAAAATCAAGAAAAAATTTCCCCCGAAAAAAAGGGCTTTTTAAAAAATTGATGCTAGGGAGAGACTTGTTTGTTTTGTAAAAGGGGAAAATGACTGTAAAATTCCTTTCACGGGGCTTTGAACTTGATGCAGCACTAACAAAAAAAGGAAACCCCCCTCGCCTGGTGGGGGATGGTTTTACCTACAATATCCCCCGATTGCTTTTAAATACCGGGGAATTTTCAATTAAAAACCCCTGATTTTTTGGGGGCCCTAAAAATTTTTTAAACACCTTTTATTTCCCCCTTCCCCGGGCCCCAACCCCAAAATCATTTCTGAAAATCTTTAAATACCCCTTTGTAAAATTTGAGAGGATGATTCGAACCCCTGTCAAGAACCCTTTTTTTTCCCCCCGTTTTTGGGGGTTTTTTGCATGGAAAAAGGTGCACCATTGCAAGCCCCTTTTTCCCCTGCACACTGACAGCCCATACACTCCTTCCCCCTTTCCTTTTAAATTTTCCCGTTTTTTTTTTTCCCCAAAAGAATGAAAAAATGAACTTCCCGAATGGATTTGGGGGGAGGCCCCCCCTGGATTAAAGGTCCGGGGCCCAAAAGAAGTTTTTGTGTTTTTTAAAAGGGGATAGAAACAAAAATTGGGGAAACCCCCAAAAGGGGGGGGGGCTCACCCCTTTAAATTTCTAATTAATCCCCATTTAAAATTAAAATTTTTCCTCATTTTATGACCCCTTTTTTTCTGATGATAAAGGGGGCCACCAGATTCCCCAACCCCAAAACCCCTTTGAAATTGTTTTTAAAAGGGGGGTTTATATTCTCCTGAAAAAAACAAAGAACCAAAGACGTCCCCTCGAAAAGGGAAAATTTCCCGATCGTTGTGATGGGTCTTTTAGAATATGTAAAGGGTACAGGTATCTAGGTTTTTAAAACCCCCTACTTGGACCTGTTGTAACGAGTTTTTTCCAATACAAAAAAGGCTGAGAGCACTTAGAGTTGTGGCGGGGTTTTCCCCCCCGGTATGGCCCCAATGTTAAAATTTTGGGGAAAATGATGTATCTTGTTATATTAGATCTTGGGGTTGATTACCCCTCCCTACGCCTTTTGTGTCTGACTGGAATTTTTGGGGGGGGGGAAAAATCAAAAAAGAAGAATTTTGGGATTTTTTTTGGATGCCCCCAACCCAAAATTTTTTAAATATGAAAAAATTTTGATATTCCAAGCATCAGAATCGTGTTACTGAAAGAAAAAATTGGGGGTTGAAATATCCCCGAATTTATTCAACCCCCTGCAAAAAAAACCCTCCAAACTTTCCCCAGCACGGGAACCCCCCTCCAGGGATCAAAAAAACGGAAACCCCGACCTCCGCAAAAACCAGATACATGAGCTGGGGAAAAGGGCAAGGGGCCGGCCTTCCCGCCCGGGGGTTTACCCCATTCCAAACTACCATCAATCCTTTTCCCCCCAAACCTTCTTAAATAAAAACCAAAGCTTCGCCTTTAACCCAAACATGACCCCTTTGCTGTTTGATAATTTGCCAAAAATTGGGATCGCTTTGGGGGGGAGCCGCTGGGACAAAAAGGGGCACCCCCCGGGCCCCCCTTTAAATAACAACAAACAGTACGGGATGGCCCGAATATGTGGTTCTTACACAGATACTTTGGGGAAAGGGGAACAGGGAAAAACAAACACCAAAAGTAGCTATGGCCGGGGGACATATGCCCTTAAAACCCCTCCCCCGGCGCAGTCATTGGATTTTTTTTTCTTCTTTTTGAATTTTCCCATGGAATTTTGTTAAAAATAAAAAAGGCCCTTTTTTTTTTATCACAAAATTTTTAAACCAAATACCGGGGGCTACCTGGTGGCGATTTGAGCTAGCCCCCCCCAACGGGGGTTTTTCGAAACCAGAGGGCCTTTTCCTCCCCCAGTGTATCAACGGCTGCTCAAAGGGGAAATTTTGGAAGACTTTAAAAACTTCTTGAGAGCCTTTCCTAAAAGGAAATCTAGAAAAAATAAGCCTGCCCATCAACTTTGTGTCCCCCAAAAATGGGGGTTTTTTAATTTTAATCCCCATGAAGATGCCTTATTTAAAACTCAGTATATTAAGCCCCCTGAAATTTTGCACGATATCGTTTTTGCAACTCGCCGCCAGCAGATTGGGTAACCCTTGAGGAATTTTTTCAAGCATTAAAGGTAAGGGGGTGTAACTTCCGAGCGGGGGCTTCTCAGTATTGGAAAAGGGCCCCCAGGGGGGCCATCAGTGGCCCGCAATCAAATAAAACAGCGTTTTGGAAAAAAACCTTTTGGCTTGGGGGCCCTACCCTTCCCCGGGAAAACTTGGGGCAAGAAGAACCAAAAGTACAGTACTACCCAGCCTTCGGGGGCGTTGAAAACCGGCCAAGTCTTTTAAAAAAAGTTAATGGGCCTCCAGTGACAAAGCTCCAGGGCACAAAGTTTCCTTTTTTTTGGTTTTTTTAAAACATCCCGTCCCCGGCCCGGGGCGGGGAACAATGCCAACAATTGCCAAAAAAAAGGGCACTTTTTTTAAAGTATGTCGGGGAAAACATCAACAAAAAGGGGAGTGCTTCTACGCATTCGACCAGGGACTTTGAAAAGGCTTCCCCCGGCTGCTCCAAATTTTTCCGTCAAGGAGTTGTGAAAGTGTTTTTCAGAGGAAAAAAAGTAGATGGGGGGGGATTGGCAGTGGGGGCTCAGGAGTTTTCATCAACCCGGCGTAGTTAAAACCCCCTCCTTGGGAAAAACCCATCAGGTACCCCCATCAACCTCTCTCTTTCAGGCTTAGGGTTTTGGGTAAAATTAACCGGGGTTTTCAGGTTTTAATTTGCTTTTTTTTTGCCACAATTGCTCTGATGTTCTGGTCAGGACTTTCGAAAAGTCATGGTAGTGTTACCTTAACATATGGAGGTGAACTGCCTCCCTCGTTGTCTGTGGTCTTGGCCCCTTTAAGGGAGATCCCCAAACTGTTTTTAATCTTACTTTTTTATCCATAAAACCAAACCCCCCCTATTCTTTTTTAAAATAGGATGTTCATTGGAAAAAAATCAGAAAAGGTGAAGGAGGGGGAAAAGAACCAAAAATTCCGGGGGCACAGGTCGTTGTTGTCAAGGTGATTATAGGAAACGGGGGGTCACGGGGTATTCTGAGACAATAAAATTTACATTTTGGGTTTCCCCACCCGAATTGATGAAAAGGGGAAAAAATTTTTAAAACTATGTTTTTAAAAATTGATCTACGAAGTGCCCATCATCAAGTTTCCCCCAAGGGGAAGAAGATAAACCATACACAACCGTAGTGGGCCTCATTATTTTTCCAAAAGTCCCGGGGTTCCCCCAAGGGGCCTGTTAAAAACAGATTGGTTAAATTTTGGGGAAAGAAAAATGGGAACGGGGTTTTGATAATTTTTAAAAATTTTAACCCCAAAGGGGAACATGATGCAAACCTTGATAAGTTTTTGGAAGGGGCCAAGAAGAAAAAAATCAAAAAAAGGGGAAAAATCCCTTTTTTCCCTAAAAAGCACCCCTTGGAATTGGGGAGGTGCAAATCCCCGGGCCCGAAAACTTGGGGCCTCTGGGGGAATTTTAACCCTTTCAAAACAAAAAGTCATGAAGAACCTTGGTCTTTTTTTATTACCCGTGGATCTAAAACTATTTAAGTAAATTTTCCCCCCTTTTTTAAACCATTTTCCCCGTGAAAAAGGGAAAAAATGCTTTTTTCCCCAAAACCCCGGGTTTTTAAACTCAGGGGGTTAGAATGGGTCCCACCATTCGGGGGAAAGGGGTCATCAAGGCCTTGCAGTCCTATTCGGGGGAGGGCCCCGCCCCTTTTTTTTTAAGAATTTTTCCCGGACGAAAATTTTCCTTTCCCTTAAAAGGAAGCCATAAAAAACACCCCCCCTGGGCATTTTTTAAAAGGGGAGACATTTCTGTAAAGGCTGATAACGGTCCGGGGGCTTTTTTTGACAAAAAGCACAAAAAAAAAAACCAAAAAAAAGATATTAGGGGGGAGGGAAAAATATCGTGTTATAACTTTGTTTTCTTATCGACCGTGTGAAGAAAACATTTCACCTGATGCATTCTCTGGGGCCCACTGTGGAGCAGCATGTAAAGTTTGGGGAATACCCCCGAGCCCCGGGGCCTTTTTCACCCAGGAAAACCCCCTTTGTCATTTTTTAAATCTAAAAATATCCCCCACCAGTGGAAGTTTTCCACAAAATCAGATCATGCAGAGTTTTTCAGAGTGCATGCCAAACTTTCCCCTTTAAAAAACCCCCTCTTTTTAAAACCCCCCGGGCCTTTTTGGGGAATTAAATTTTAAGGGGGCCTCTACCAAGCATAAAAAAGAATGGGGTTTTTCCCTTTTTAAATATGATGAATACTTTCCTTTTTTTGTGCCCCCTTTTCAAATTTATTTTTTCCGTCATAAAAGTTTTTTTCCCGGTTTTTTATTTTTTTGCCCGGAAACCTTTAACCCCGGGATCCCCGTTCATGATTGTTTTGATTTTTCAAAAAAGGGTTGCCAGGCCCGAACAACAACCCACAACCCCCAAGGCAAGGGTCGTGGAGGGGGGTTCCCCTTTGGACTTTTGGGATTAAAATGACACAAATCTCCCCCAACTGATTCAACACTGGCAGATTGTCTTACCTGATCCCCTTTTACTCTTTTAAAATTTTTCACAGTTTTAATGCCCCCCCCATGAGAGACTCTTCAAATTTTCGTCCCTCTACGGGGGGCCCCCATCCCACCTGGTTAATGTCCCCCCCGGACCCATTCTCCTTTTAAAAGTCACCGTAGGATGAAAAAAAACGGATCCTTTAAAGGGGAGGTGACTCCTAAAAAACCAATTCCTTTTTCCCACACCGCTACCAAAAGGGGAAAGACTACTGATCCCCCCAAAAAAAACTTAGCCCCAGTTAAACCCCAAATTGTGGGGGAAATTAAGATCCTAGAAACCAAAAAGATGTTTGGTTTTTTTCCCCGGGGAACCTTTTTTGGCTACCCTATTGAAATAGAGGACGCCGCTCCAGCAGATAGTCAAACCCCGGGAAAAAACCCGGGGGAAAGGCTCAAGGGCCCACAAAACCCCCGGACACGTCACCCCTCCGTTTGGGGGGTTACTGTTTTGATATTTTGGGGAAAGGGGGGTTGAGTGATCCGCTCTTGTGGGGCCGCTGAGGCCCCAAAAACCCGGACCACCTCAGAGGGGGCCCCCTTCAATAACAACAAACAAAAGGGGATGGGCCCCCAGCGGGGTTTTCTTTTACAGATACATTTTTGATGCAGATTACATGGGTTTTTAAAATTTCCTTGATAATTTTCCCAGGAATTCCTTACATCACCTGTCCTGAGAAAAACAATTTTATGTATTTTTTCTTTTGCAGACATGTACCATGGAATTTGTGTTCAAAAAGTTTTTAAAAAGGTTTTTTTTTATCACAACACAGCACACCCCAAAGTTATTTAGTTTTTTTTCTGTTACCAATTCCCCCGGTGCAGCTGGTAGTGCTGCTTTTTTTCATAAAATTTTGGGGGCTTTTTAAAAAATTGGGCAGCTAAAAAATGGGTTTTTCCCTTTTGAGAGAACTTTTCCCCAAAATTTCCCCCAAAACTCCATTTTCTGGGGGTTACTTCATTTTTAAATGATTTCTGGCCCATAAATGCCTCAACCCATCAAAACCCCTTTAGCATGCTTGTGTCGGGGAGACACAGGTGGGGATTTGGGATAAAAATTGGTGCACACTGTGATTCCACCCCTTGGTCTTCAGATGCATGATAGAACTGAAAATTGGGGGTAATTTTTCTTTCAAAGGGGGGGTAGTTTTCAATTTTGGCTTTCATTTAGAAAATTTGAACAAAAACCCAAAAGAACGGGGAAATTTTTTTGATTAAAAAAAAAGGGGTTGGGGCCCCCAGTAAACCCTCATCATCATTCTATAAAAGGGGGGAGCCATTTTTGGTAAACCAAAAATTGAGACTCTTCGTCATCACCCCCCCGCCCCGGCCCGGGACAAGTATACCGGGGTTTAGGGGGAGAATTCCAGGGGTCAAGCCCCCGGGCCCCCGGCCGGGGCCGGGGCCCCATGTTGGACCAGAGCCTGATCAACCAGGCTGTTTCGGGGGCCCAGCAGCCAAAAAACGAACCACACCCCGGGGTGGTCGGGGCCGGGGCTTTAGGTGCCTGCCCCGTGCCTGTTTAAGACAGCCGGGTTGTTTGGAACCCCCCCGATGTATGGTGGGAGGCAGTTGAATAATCTTGGGCCCCTGCCTTTTTGTGTTGTTCCTCAATGCTAGTGGGCCCATTGGGGGATTTTTTTGGAAAAATTTCCCCGGGAGTGATTTTCTTGAAAATTTTTGGACTAATCCCTGAAATTTTTTCCCTGTGTATATAATAATGTATCTCTCCGCCCTGGTTTTAGAGAGTACAGGTTTGGGGAATTGGGTTTAAAAGTTGAGGGGGTTTTAAAAGAAAGGGGCGGGGGAAATTTTTTTCCCAAAAATTTTCAAGGCCCAAAAAATTTCCCCCCAAGGGGCATTTTGGGCCAAAAAAAATTTAAATTTTTTTAAATTGGGGGTTTTCACCCCCCCGCGAAAAGTACGGGGGGGTTCACCCCCCCCGCCCTTTTGGGGACTGGGGTGGGCAAAATTAATGAATTCAGAGAAAACCCCAGAAATGTTCAAGATATGTCAAAGGGGTTTTTTCCACAGTGTGTTAAAAAAAGACACGATATTTTTTAAAAAGACATCTCCGGGGAAACTAAAAAAAGGTATTTTTAGCATCCACCCTTTTTGGGTTTTTTCAAAAAAAGTCAGATCCTTTCCAGTATCCAACCAAAAGCTTCAAAAAGATTTAAATTTTGTAGGGTACTAACCAAAGTTTTTTAAAATGTTTATTAAAAAGTTATTTTTCTAGTTTTTTCAAAGTAAATATATGAAAAAAGGGGATAGGATGTTCATTAAGGTATAATTAGGAGGTTAATTAGGAGGGTACCCCAAAACTGCCTCATATACAATAAGTCGGGCGGGGGGGCACATATATATAAATGATAGGTGTCCATCAGGTACAATGTCAGTAATTAAAATAATATATACAAATAAAATTTTAAAGTATGGTGATTTTCCCGGAAACTCAAGACTCGACTCAACCATGAGACTGAACAATTCCCCAAAAAGAAAATAAAATAACAAACTGACAACAAAAACCCCGTTGTCCAAAAAAAGGCCAAAATTCCAGAACAGCACTATAACGGAAAAGCAACAAAAGCGTCAGGAACAAGAAGATGAAAATCCCCCCTAACTGGGGACCATCAGTGATCCTCCAAAACAGTCACAAATTTAAATTTTACTGAAAGGGGGTTCAGCATAAACAACCCAAAATTTTGTGGCGGTACAGATGCCCCAATTTTGGGCCAAATTTTAGTTTTAAACCCCCGAGTTATCAGAGTGTCAATGTGACACAAACTCAGAACAACGTCGAAAAATCCGTCTGTTATTCTCTGTGAAAAGGTTTTAAAAAGGGTTTAAAAAGTATATTCCCATAAATTTCCTTCCCAAAGGTCTAATTTTCGAAAATAAGTAGAAATGGGTGGGGGTTCCCCCTCACGGGGTCAAAGAGGGGCCAGAGAGAGAGAGGGGAAGGGGAAAAACCACCCCCCTCAGGTGTTTTTCCCCACTCCTCCCCCCAACTAGGGGGCCGGGGTTAAAAAGTTTTGCCAAGGGGGTTCGACACACTCCAACACAAAAAAAAACATCCACCAAATAAATATAAACAAGCCAAATAGGTCAAATAAATTAAATAATAGTCTAATAATAAAAAAAAAAAAGATTTTGGGGGGGTTGCTATTATCGAAAAAAACAAATAAAAATTAAAAATAAATATAAAAAAATTGGGAATTTGGGGGGGCTAAAAAGAGAATTTTAGACCATTCTGGGGGAAAAAAATTTTGCCCCTTAAACAAGCATTCCCCTTTTTGTGTGTGTGTGTACTCCCCCACCCCCAACCACCCAGTTGTGGTTTTGGGGGCGAGACAGCTCCCGGCCCCCCCCTTCACTGGCCGCCACTGGGTCCCCCCGGGGCCTGAAATTTTCCTTTCCCCTTAAAAATGTTGGAACCTGCCCCTTTTAAGCCCCCAACTATTCCACTTCCCCCCTTCTCTGTGACTTAAAGAAATATTTCAAAAAACCCCTTTTTTTTCATCTGGTCTTTTAAATTCCCGTCCCCTTGTTGCTTTTCCCATCTCTGGGGAAATTCTGTCCTGTCCCCCTTGTCAATTTCTGTATTTTTTTTTGTCGTTACTGGTTTTCCCCCCCATCTCTCCCCCTCCTCCAGGGGTTAGGTCGTTTTAACCCCCGAGGACATACCCCTTTTTCCCGGGGGTAGTCTTGTTTAAACCTTTTTACTTTCTAGCTTTTTGGCTTGGATAAATGTGGGTTTCAAAAAGGTTGCATCCCAGTATGGGCCCCCAACCTTTAAAGGGGGTGGGGTCCTGAACGATTTTTTTTTAATTTTGAATGCTGTTCTTTTTGGGGTTTGTTTTGGGCCCTATGCTACCTTATTTGGTTGATGTGGGGCCCAGGAGATTTCCTTTTTTCTCACCCCCAAATCTTTTTTCCCTTATTGGGGTTTGTCTCTGGCCCCCTAGATTACCCCCCGAGTCTTTTTGCCTTTCCCCGACTTTCACTTTTGGGGGTTAACCCGGGGCCAATTCGGACCAGGGGGCCTTTTTCCCGATCCCTTTTTTTGTTTTTTTTTGGGGGGTGTGTGTGTGTGTGTGTGGTTGGGGTTTCCATTTTTTTCCTTTTTTAAAATCGATTGAAGGGGGCCTTTTTGGGGGTGTATGTTTTATATTTGTTTTTTGGGTTACCATTTTGGGGCCTTTGGGGAAAAGTGATTAAATTTTTTTTATGTTTTGTGTGTTGTGTGTATGTTTTTATGTAAGTGGGGGATTTTGTGTGTGTGGGGAGTAAATTTTAAAATTTTTTCACCAAGAACTCTTTTCAGTTGGGGGGTTTGGGCAGGGGTTTTTCATTTTAAATTTTGGGGTTATGTTTGGGGCCCCCTGTAAATGAAATTTAAATTTCCACATGTTTCATTCCCCGGGAATTGTAGGCCCCTTCCTTGAACTTTTTAAGTTCCCTTTTGAATTTTTTTTACCCATCAAAATTTGGGGTCCAGTCCCGGGGCCCAAAAACCCCGAACTTTTGACTATACCCCCGGGTGGGTATGGGGGAAAAAGGTAAAAGGGGGGAGGTGTTGTTTCCCCGGGTTTCCCCCCCCCCCCCTTTTTCCAGATGGCCCCCGGGCCCGGGGCCCCCTGGGGGGGCCCCCGAGCCCCGCTCCCCCCAAAAGGGGGGGGTACCTCTCCCCACCGGGGGGCCCAGGCCTAGCCACATTCCCCACCAGCACAGGATGGGGAAATTTTGACCCCTGGGGTTTCCGCCCCCCCCCCAAAAAAGGGGGGGGAAGGGGCTGCAGAAGCAAGCTCCAGCCCCCCCCCCGCCCTGGGGGGGGGCATGGGGATCGACTCAAACCCCACATCCCGGGGTCGGCCCCCGGAGTTTTTAAACCCCCACCCCCCCAACCAAAAAATCACCTCCAGTTTTTTAAGGGGCCCTTTTTTTAATTGATAGATTTTTCCCCCTAGGAACACCGGGAAGTTTGAAAAGCAGAGATTTTGTAGGATTTTTAAAGGGGAATTAGGAAAGTGTAATTAGCCCCCTTTTAAAAATTAAGGGCCCCCAAAGGCAAGCAAATTGTTCCCAACGAGAACTGGAAACTTACACTTGAATTAGGGGGAAAGGCCCAGTTCCTTTTTCCCCGGGCCAGCTCCCCCCGAGAAGGGCGGGGGGGGGAACCCGCACCCCCATGTGACCAACATCTTCCTGGGGCCCGGGGGGATTCGGTACCGGGGGCATCTGCCTCCATCCAGACCCGTCACAGTAAGACTGGGCCCTTTTTCTCAGGTCTAAAGGGGGTTTTTTGGGGAAATTTTTGATTTCTGTGGGGGTTAGCGGGGGGGCGACTGGGGGTACCAGCCGCCCCCTTTAAATTCAAGCCCCGGGTAGGGGTTACTTACTGTATACGCTCAAGGGGGCCCCCCGGAACCAGGAAAAACCGAGGTGTGACAGGACACCAATTTTACCAAAATTTTTAAGGGCCCCAATTTCCTCACCGGGTTGGGGGGGGATAGGAAAAACCCGGAACAAACCCCCTTTTTTTTTCCCAAAATAACCCCTTCTTTTTGTGTAGGGGGGTGTGGGATTTTCCCCCTTTAAAAACAGCTGGAAATTTTTCCCCAGCCACTTGTAAGTCTGAGAGAAGTGTCTCAGAATGCCGAAAAACAGTGCTTGCCCAGAGGCAACCCCCAAAGGGGCCCAACCAAACAAGTTTCTACAGGGTCCTTCAAAACCAGATTTGGGGAAAAAGCTAGTTTAGCAAACATTAGTCTTAAAATTAAAAAGGGGCCCAGTTAATGACCCCCCTTTTTCGAAATTTGGGGTTGTTTTTTCACCAGGCCCAAAAAAATTACTCAGGCTAGGTTAAGTTAAAAAAATCAGGGGAAGGGGTTTTGTTTTAGTAATTCCTACAGGCGGCCCCAAAAAGGGTTTTTCAAGCTGTGAGTTTTTTTATTTTTTAGTGATTCCCGAACCAAAATTGGAACTTAATATTTAATTACTTTTAGGGGAACCCGAGGTAGCCACAGTTAAAGGGGGGGGCCCCCTTTTAAAAACAGATAACGGATTTAACTTTATTTTTATAAGGATTCAGGGTTAAAAGGACACTAATTTCAACAGTGATAAAAAAATTAAAGGCACCTTCACCCCCTTTTAATACAATAATTTTAAAAAAGCCCCAAATTAATTACACAAAATTTTCATAATGTTTATAAGTGAATTTTTGAATTTATTTTTAAAGGGGCCCAAATTTAATTTTAAAATTTAAAAACCATTTTTATTTGAATTTTTTTGATTTGACCCATTTAATTTGGATTTTTTTAGCTCAAGCCCAACTTTTACATTGGGTAAAAGGGGGTTTAGGGGTTGTTTCAAAAAATACATTTTTTTTTAAACCGGGATTAGCAAAAAAATTTAAAAACCAAGTCAAATTGTAAAGTAAAGACGTTTTTTGGGGGCTTTGGGGAACCTTTTCTCACCTAATACCGGTTTTTTACTGTGGGGTGGGGGGAATTGACGTATAAAATTTTAAAAAAACCCAACTAAAACCCCAACTAATGGGGGGGAATTTTGGGAACCCCCCCCATTTTTAAAGAAAAGGGCCCCCGCCCAAGGGTCGACCAACCAGGGCGTAAGGGGGGGCCGTGCTTCAGGGAAAAAGATGCAGATTGGGGGGATTTTAGGGGGTGTTTAAATTTTTGGGGGGAAAACATTTAACAGCCATCTTCCAAAAGAAAGAAGCCAGGGACAGAGGAACCCACGATGTTTTGAAAGGAGGGGGAAAGCAATCAGAGGGGGCCAAGGTCTAAAAAAGGGCTCGCAAAAAATTAAAGAAAATTAAGGCTTTAATTTAAAACCCCAATACCAGTACAGGGCACACACGCCCCCACAGTCCCCTTAGGGGCCCGGTTACCCACATTAAATTTTTCCCAAAATTTGATGGAAAAATTTTACCGAGCATTGTTTTGGGATCTTTTAAACACGATAGATGGCAGGGGGAGGGGGATGCCACCAAACTACCAAAAC
>WNWK01046645.1:0-14235 GCA_009830355.1 Cherax destructor
CACAGAGTTAATTTGTTCTAGACATAGGTTGGGATCCCAATGCTTAGGCAATCTTCCCAGTTATATCAGTAGAACTTGGTTTACTTGGTCCCACCTATGTTTTTGTTATTGAAGTTGAATTTGGAGAAAACTCCCTCACGGCTGATCACATTTTGTTGATCTGGGGCTCCCCGCATGCATGTCTGGACCTCTATTATGTTGTGATCTGAGTATATTGTTTTGATATGATGACATTTCGTATCAGATCATCATTGTTGGTGAAGATGAGGTCCAGCGTATTCTCTAATCTTGTGGGCTCTACTATATGCTTGTTTAAGGTGAACTTGGTGCAGAGATTTAAAAGTTCATGCATGTGTGAATTTTCATCTGAGCTGCCTCCTGGTGTTATCTCTGCTACCACATTGTTTGCAATGTTCCTCCATTTTAGGTGCCTGAGGTTGAAATCTCCCAGTAGCAAGATGTTGGGGGCAAGAGCTGTATTGTAAAATAATATATTACTATCAATAAAGGTTTCTACCTATCATATTTATTCCAGAATAAATATCGTAGAAGCATGATAAAGATGCACAAATTAATAAAAACTGATATTATATTCATAGAGTATTAAATGGTTGGCGGTGCTATGAGGGAGACTGGCGAGGAGACAGGCTAGCAGTCTCTCTCAGCTCAGTTACTCACAGACCACCATGGCGTGTGGAGGTGTGAGCTCACCGCACTAAAATATTGTATAATAATACTTATTAATACTATCAATAAGTTATCTACCTATCATATTTATTCCAGAATAATATTAGGTATAACATAAATAACATAGCAGCATGATAAAGATGCCCAAATTAATAAAAATATGACAGAGATAATGAAGGTTGAGCGTCAGCCCATAAATAAAGCCATTGTTTATGGGCAAATGACCATCCATCACACCAGCCAGGGTACTTCCCACACACACCAGCCAGGGTACTTCCCACACAAACCAGCCAGGGTGCTTCCCCACACAAACCAGCCAGGGTACTTCCCCACACACCAGCCAGGGTGCTTCCCCACACACCAGCCAGGGTACTTCCCCACACACCAGCCAGGGTGCTTCCCCACACAACCAGCCAGGGTGCTTCCCCACACAAACCAGCCAGGTGCTTCCCCACACACACCAGCCAGGTCTTCCCCACACACCAGCCAGGGTGCTTCCCCACACAAACCAGCCAGGTCCCCACACAAACCAGCCAGGGTCTTCCCCACACACACCAGCCAGGGTGCTTCCCCACACAAACCAGCCAGGTCTTCCCCACAAACCAGCCAGGGTGCTTCCCCACACAAACCAGCCAGGGTGCTTCCCCACACAAACCAGCCAGGGTGCTTCCCACACAAACCAGCCAGGTGCTTCCCACACAAACCAGCCAGGGTCTTCCCACAAACCAGCCAGGGTACTTCCCCACACAAACCAGCCAGGTGCTTCCCCACACAAACCAGCCAGGGTACTTCCCCAAAAAACCAGCCAGGGTGCTTCCCACACAAACCAGCCAGGGTGCTTCCCCACAAACCAGCCAGGGTACTTCCCCACACACACCAGCCAGGGTGCTTCCCACACAAACCAGCCAGGTGCTTCCCCACACACACCAGCCAGGGTTTCCCACACAAACCACCCAGGGTACTTCCCCCCACAAACCAGCCAGGGTACTTCCCCACACAAACCAGCCAGGGTACTTCCCACACAACCAGCCAGGGTGCTTCCCCACACAAACCAGCCAGGGTACTTCCACCAGCCAGGTCCCACAAACCCGCCAGGGTACTTCCCCACACAAACCAGCCAGGGTGCTTCCCCACAACCAGCCAGGGCTTCCCACACAAACCAGCAGGGTGCTTCCCCACACAAACCAGCCAGGGTGCTTCCCACACACACCAGCCAGGTGCTTCCCCACACAAACCAGCCAGGTGCTTCCCCACACAAACCAGCCAGGGTGCTTCCCACACAAACCAGCCAGGTGCTTCCCCACCACAAACCAGCCAGGTGCTTCCCCACACAACCAGCCAGGGTGCTTCCCACACAAACCAGCCAGGGGACTTCCCCACACAAACCAGCCAGGTGCTTCCCCACAAACCAGCCAGGGTACTTCCCACACAAACCAGCCAGGGTACTTCCCCACAAACCAGCCAGGTGCTTCCCCACACAACCAGCCAGGGTGCTTCCCCACACAAACCAGCCAGGGTGCTTCCCCCCAAACCAGCCAGGGTGCTTCCCCACACAAACCAGCCAGGGTGCTTCCCACACAAACCAGCCAGGGTGCTTCCCCACACATACCAGCCAAAGGGTACTTCCCACACAAACCAGCCAGGTGCTTCCCACACAAACCAGCCAGGGTAGCTTCCCACACTCAACCAGCCAGGGTGCTTCCCACACAAACCAGCCAGGTGCTTCCCACACAAACCAGCCAGGGTGCTTCCCACAAACCAGCCAAAGGTGCTTCCCACACAAACCAGCCAGGTGCTTCCCCACACAAACCAGCCAGGGGGCTTCCCCACACAAACCAGCCAGGGTACTTCCCCACAAACCAGCCAGGGTGCTTCCCCACAAACCAGCCAGGGTACTTCCCCACAAACCAGCCAGGTGCTTCCCCACACAAACCAGCCAGGTGCTTCCCCACAAACCAGCCAGGTGCTTCCCCACACACACCAGCCAGGTCTTCCCCACACAAACCAGCCAGGGGGCTTCCCACACACACCAGCCAGGTGCTTCCCCACACAAACCAGCCAGGGTACTTCCCCACACAAACCAGCCAGGGTGCTTCCCACACAAACCAGCCAGGGTACTTCCCCACAAACCAGCCAGGTGCTTCCCCACACACACCAGGGTGCTTCCCCACACAAACCAGCCAGGGTGCTTCCCCACACAACCAGCCAGGTGCTTCCCCACACAACCAGCCAGGGTGCTTCCCCACACAAACCAGCCAGGGCTTCCCACACAAACCAGCCAGGTGCTCCCCACACAAACCAGCCAGGGTGCTTCCCACACAAACCAGCCAGGTGCTTCCCCACACAAACCAGCCAGGTGACTTCCCACACAAACCAGCCAGGGTGCTTCCCACACAAACCAGCCAGGTGCTTCCCACACAACCAGCCAGGGTGCTTCCCCACACAAACCAGCCAGGGTACTTCCCCACACAACCAGCCAGGGTAGCTTCCCCACACAAACCAGCCAGGGTGCTTCCCCACAAACCAGCCAGGGTACTTCCCCACACAAACCAGCCAGGGTCTTCCCCACACAAACCAGCCGGGTGCTTCCCCACACAAACCAGCCAGGGTACTTCCCCACACAAACCAGCCAGGTACTTCCCCACACAAACCAGCCAGGGTGCTTCCCCACACAAACCAGCCAGGGTGCTTCCCACACAAACCAGCCAGGGTACTTCCCCACACAAACCAGCCAGGGTGCTTCCCCACACAAACCAGCCAGGATACTTCCCACACAAACCAGCCAGGATACTTCCCACACAAACCAGCCAGGATACTTCCCCACACACACCAGCCAGGGTACTTCCCCACACAAACCAGCCAGGGTACTTCCCCACACAAACCAGCCAGGATACTTCCCCATACAAACCAGCCAGGATACTTCCCCATACAAACCAGCCAGGGTACTTCCCACACAAACCAGCCAGGATACTTCCCCACACAAACCAGCCAGGATACTTCCCCACACAAACCAGCCAGGATCCTTCCCCACACAAACCAGCCAGGATACTTCCCCACACAAACCAGCCAGGATCCTTCCCCACACAAACCAGCCAGGATACTTCCCCACACAAACCAGCCAGGATACTTCCCCACACAAACCAGCCAGGATACTTCCCCACACAAACCGGCCAGGATACTTCCCCACACAAACTGGCCAGGATACTTCCCCACACAAACCAGCCAGAGTACTTCCCCACACACACGATTTTATTTGAGTGGGACTTGCGCATGAGTGAATAGAATTATCGAAGCTTATTGTTTGGGAAGCATTGAAAATTTGGTTGGGCAAATATTCTGTTAGTGGGATGGTTTGTGAAGGACCTGCGGGCTCAATTTTTTTTTCTCCTCCCGCAAACCGTGTAATATAATTTTTACGTTGTTTTAGATAATAATGTGCTGCAATTCTTCAATCATGCAATACCCGTAACATGCAACATAATCTCGTGCTAAATGACGATCTACTGTATGTCATTACGAATGTGGTGGCGGAGGACGGTGATGACGGGCATTCTTGCTCCAGCTATGAAAACATCTTCCCATTCTTTCCTTCTTCAGAAGTGTTAGAATAAGAGAAAACGGAGTTTGTAATGCTAACTGCATTAGATCACTTCTTTCATAAGAAAACTATAATATACAAATGAGCAGGTGTATGTACACCATTTACATACCTTGCAGAAGATAGGCAGAGTGGCTTATGCTGTCAGGAGTTTATTTCATTTCGTCCTTTTTCTATCGCTTAATCGCTACACTCTTAATGCTACACTTTGTCACTGAACTTTACTGCTTTAAACTCCACAATTTGTGCCTGTGTTGGCATGCAGGAACACATTAAAATTACTAAGAGTGTGTTATTAGTCTTAAAGATTCCATATTAATATTGATAATAATAACACTCTGAGGTACATTAATAATGTAATAATAACACACTAATAATCACTTTGAGGAATATAAAACGTTAATATAGACATTTTGCTTAATCCATTTATGATATTTTGTCAAAATTATATAAAAACACACTACATAACATACAAACATATAAATTAACATAAATATGAGACATTTTTCCAGTCAGCTTGACGAGTGAACAAAAACCATTCATGTCCAGGCTGGTAACAACAACAACTGGTTTATTTACAAAACTTGCGAACCTTCTACACTCTCATGTACTCATCTTGTTAACTCACCTCTCACTCTACATTAAGACTACACATATTTTAAGGTAAGTAATGAGTGTACTGTATATATGCATTTTATCGCTGTAGGGCACTTTAAATGCAAATATATAATGTGTGAGTGGGGTAGCCCGATGGGGGTTACATACCTACCACACTTTGAAACCTAGCTACCTTACTATTCACCTTGCACCCTATATGTATTAGGACCATTAAGACTACAAATATTTTAAGGTAAGTAATGAGTGTACTGTATATGCATTTTATCCCTCTAGGGCACTTTAAATGCCTAGTATGTAATGTAATGTTCACTTGAGGAGAAACTAAGATACAGTGGGCCCTTGAAAATCGTCCATAATCCGTTCCAGAGAGTCTGCTGAAATTCAAAATGGACTATTTTCAAAACCATTTTCCCCATAAGAAATAATGTAAATCAAATTAATTAATTCCAGACACCCAAAAGTATTTAAAAAATATTTTTTTTACATAAAATGTACATTTATCTACACAGAAAACAATGAGACATGAAGTATAAAACAGTAATAACTTGACACTTACCTTTATTGAAAAGTTATGTGTGGAAGACGGAAGGAGGGGAGAGGAAGGAGAAGTTGCTAGTGTTTGGAAGGGGAATCCCCTTCCATTAAGACTTCAGGTACCAAGTCCTTTTCTAGGGTTACTTCCCTTCTTTGTTTTTTAATGCCACTAGGACCAGGTTGAGAGTCACTGGACCTCTGTCTTACAAAATAACTGTCCAGAAAGGTCTGTTTCTGGCATTTCTTTAAAATGTCCATAAAATGTGACAAGACATTGTCACTGAACATGTCGCATACACGACCTGCAAGAGCTTTGTCAGGGTGATGCTCCTCCACAAATCTTTCCATCCTAGACCACATTGCAAACATCTCCTTAATCTCTGAAGAAAGCAACTTCCTGAGCTCTGGTCTGTTGTTGTTGCAGATTAAGGTCCAGCTGTGGAAAATATTGGTATTTTCCGAAAGTTGTAATTGATAAACTTTCCAATATGAACAGATATCCTTAATGTACCGCTGGTAGTTAACGTTCATGGGGGTAGGAATAGGGAACCATCGTACCAGCGGCAGGAAGCGGGGGAAGCTGGGTAGAGGGGAGTGGTGAGTGAACAGCCAGCCTACGCACCAGATTCCAGGTGTTGATGGCGAGCGGAATTTGTCGAAGACGACCGCCAAATCGGACTTAATTACTTCCTTTTCATGATGTAGAGGAGTATCAACGTGGGCGCCAAGTATAAAGTGGGACAATCGGTCCAGGAGGTCCAGTAATAGGGCAGTAATTGTGAAATAATGTGTGGCACCGGCGAGTGATGCTGTCATAGGCCTATTTGAACTCAGTGAAACGACCATACGACAGGATAAAGTCGTAACCGGTGATGCTGGGGGGCTTTCGTCTTAGAAGAGACTGAAATATATTCGATGAATATTGTGAAATGGTGAATATAGTGAAACCGAGTTGTAAATAATCAGGGGGTGATTGTACCGAGCGGGTCTAACGTGGGTACGCTGTACCCCGACCGCCATGTTGGATGCGGAGGAGATGAACTAACATATCGCAAGTTATCTACTCGAAATCCAAGTATCGAGACGGTGAATGGGTATAAACTAGTGGGGCATTAAGCCAGGATATACGTAGTGTGTGAAGTTATACGTATAAACAGTAATAAGGTCGGAATAGTGAGAGGATCTGAATCGCTACCCCGACCAACCACATGTTAACTAACACCCGGTCTCGTGGGCGTATAAGAGTTCATGGAAATTAACCTTCCTTGACTCGACGGGACAACTCTTACCATCGCGATCGAACCAGATCGCGGGAGGACGTCAACAACGAAGCGACTCCCTCATCTAAAGCTAAGTACTCATCTGTCGTCTTTGTTATTGGCCAATAATATTGTTACGCACAGTAGATGTACTTTAGCTAAGTCAATGATCTACCATGCACCGCTATGATGCTGTTAATTAGGTGAGTGATGGTCATGTTAACTCAATTGTGTGTTCGCTACATTTCTTTCTACTTGATCAGTCGCCCATAACCTATACAGTCCACTTAAATTTAATCATACCATAATTATTAATATTATCTACTCAGATTTATTTATATTGGTCCAGAGTGCAGTGGGCTAATGTGAGAATATTGAAGGTACCCCTTGGGTGCGGCCAGGAGTGGGTAAAGTTCTCACATACCTTAAAGGAAATGACTGTGGTAAAATTATACGAGTCGGTCATCTCCCTAGGAGTTTGATTATTGCAAGTGGCGGTGTCCCAGATAGACTTATCTCCCACAATTCCCCACACCAGCAGCTCTTCAGTGGTTAGTTCTTCATTGTGGTCCTCCACCAACTCTTCCACATCCTCACCACTAACCTCCATCCCCATCCCACAATTGTTTCCACAACTGGCATAGGGATGTCAGGGTCAGCCTCAAACCCTTCAAAATATTTGTAGAGGACACAATCTGGCCACAATTTTCTCCAAGCAGAGTTCATCGTCCTGGAAGTCACTTCCTGCCAAGCCTTACCTATAAGGCGTATGCAATGGAGGATATTGAAGTAATCTTTTCAGAACTCTCTTAGGGTTAATTCAGTCTGAGGTTATGTCAAAGCACCTTTGAAACATTGCTTTGGTGTAGAGTTTTTTTAAGTTTGAAATGATCTGCTGGTCCATGGGCTGGAGGAGAGGAGTGGTATTAGGGGGCAAGAACTTCAATCTGAAGAACTTAACCCTTTGACTGTTTCGGTCGTGTATATACGTCTTACGAGCCAGTGTTTCAGATGTATATATACTCAAAAATTCTAGCGGCTTCAAATCAAGCGAGAGAACGCTGGTAGGCCCACATGTGAGATAATGGGTCTGTCTGGTCAGTGTGCACTGTATAAAAAAAATCTTGCAGCATGCAATGCATGAGGAAAAAAAAAACTCTGTGTTTTTGGATTAAAACGCCGAATTTGATGTGTATTTTCATATAGTAATTATGGTTGTATTCTCTTTTTTGTGGTCTCATTTGATAGAATGGAAAATATATTACAGAAATAGAGATGATTTTTATTAGTTTCATGATGAAAATGACCTTCAAATTGAGCTCATTATTTGATTTTTGCCAATGTTCAAGAGTACACAAATCACGCTATTCGTCCAATACACGTCAACTGATGAGTCTAATATTCTTACACGAGTGCACTGATATTATTTATACCATTTTTACAATAATGCAGTAGTCTGCATAACAGTAAATCTTCTATTTTTTGTGTGAATAAAAAATCAAAATAGAAAGCAAGAGTAATATAAGAGGGGCCCCTAAAGACGTGACTAATGAACAGAGAAAATCTTATTTTAGTGCTAGGAATGTCTGCATTGTTTATTCTGGACCCTATTTTGAAATTGACATCTTTTTTATTTTGCATGAAATTGGCAAAATTGCCAATTTCTGATCACATTATTGGGTAGTTGAAATCTGTATATTGGCAGTTTCTTTCACTCAATCGATAGAACAAATGAAGTTCTAAAGAAATAGCTATGAGTTTGGTCGACTGGAATAATGGAATTGGCCAAAAATAGGGCTCAAATTCGGCAAAATTGACGATGCATATATATCGCTGAGGTCACTAACTTCGCAAAAGCGTAATTCCATAAGTTTTCCATCAAATTTCGTAATTTTGGTGTCATTACCATCGGAAAAAGATTCTCTATCATTTCATAAGAATTTTTTTTTGTTTTCCAAATATTTTGCAACACCAGGAGAAGCTTCAGGATTTGGGGTTGCAATAGTCAAAGGGTTAAAATCCTTCACCATTTGCTCTTCCAAGTCTCGAGGATGAGAAGGAGCATTGTGCATTACCAGGAGGCACTTGAAATCCAATTTATTTTTCAGGAGGTATTTCTTCACACTTCATTGAACCAATCAAGGAAAATTTCCCTCGTGACCCATGCCTTACTGTTAGCCTTCCACATCACACACAAATTAGCCTTGGCAACACTGTTTTTCTTGAACATTCTGGAATTTTCAGAGTGATACACCAGTAAAGGCTTTACTTTGAAATCCCCACTAGCATTACCACACAACATGAGAGTTGGCCTGTCTTTCATAGGCTTGTGTCCTGGCAGTGCATTTTCCTCCTTCTTGATGTAGGTCCTCTTTGGCATTTTCTTCCAAAAGAGGGTTGTTTCATCTCAATTGAACACTTGTTGGGGTTTGAATTGTTCAGCCTCTATGTACCCCTTGAATTCGTGCACAAATTTTTCAGACACACATTTGTCAGAACTTGCAGCCTCTCCATGCCTTACAACATTGTGTATGCCACGTCGTTTCTTGAAATTTTCAAACCAGTCTTTGCTGGCCTTGAATTCACCTAGATCAGCACTCGTTCCAGGACTTTTCTTTACGAGATCGTCATGCAACTGCCTTGTCTTTTCGCAAATTATTGACTATGTAACACTATCTCCTGCTAACTCTTTTTGTTTGATCCACAAAAGCAACAACTTCTCAACTTCTTCAATTATTTGCGATCTCTTTTTTGTTAGCATATTCACCCCTTTCACAACATCAGCTTCCTTGATTTTCTTTTTCTTCAACAAGATGGAAGTGATGGTTGAATGGGCCTTCCCATACATCCTGGAGAGCTCCTCTACATGCACTCAACTTTCATATTTTTCTATGATCTCTTTCTTAAATTCAATTGTGTTTCTCACTTTGTCTACCAAAGGGCTGGCACTAGGAGCTTTCTTTGGGCCCATGGTGGCTTATTTAGCAGTTGCAAGCACTAAAACGAATGAAATATTAAGAAATGTATCGTATGAATGTGTGAGGTGATCGTCACTCGCTGGTAAACAATGGTACACTGACTCTGAATGGTGTTTGTGTGCCCACGGTGGCTGGGAGGCCGCTCAAATGCGTTTCATATGACCGCCGATTTTTAAGCCAAATGACGAAAATCAAGCCAATATTTGACCGAAAATAGCTGCCGATTTTCAAATATGCTGATATTCAAGGGGGACGATTTTCAAGGGTCCACTGTAGACTGACTCATGACAGCTGCGCGGGCAGGCGCACAGGTGTAGGGCGGACAGGTCTGGTATGCACGCAGTTCGAAACATGGGGTATGTTTGATACTCAGGACAAAATGGTTTGAAAAAAGCGTTCGAAACTCGAATCGTTCGATAGTTGATGCATTTGAAACTCGAGGTTCCACTGTATATAAGTTTATAAAGTAAGATATTTTTAGTTTAGCTACAGGTATCCCTCAACATTCGCAAGGGTTAGGGGATCAAGAGCCTCGTGAATGTTGAAAAATCGCGAATGTTTGGTGCCCCAATATATTGTAGGGAAATATAATACAATACTGCTTCCTTAACCTATTGAACCATGAACAATCATAAAACACATATAAACATTGTAAAATAATGTACTATATACATGTTATTTTGACATGAGCTGGCTGTGGACGGAGGTCTGTAATAGTATAATTATACAATACGTATTTTATAGTGTTGTGAAGTGTCATGGGGAATCAAGTTACTGAGACACTGTTTCTTCTCCCTCTGCTGTAGCTCCGCCCACTTTGTAATGATGCCAAATGTTGAATTAAATATGTATGCAATAGAACAAAAAATTAAACTCCAACTTCATAATTTTATTTTAATTTGCATAACTCATATATTACAGAAAACAATAAAAAAGTAAAATACACATACAACGAGTTAAGCTAACAGAAAAATACATTAAATTCACCATCTAACATCGTTACGAAGTGGGAGGAGCTATTGGAGGGAGGGAGGGAGAGGCGCAGTAACATTCAGTGTCTGGTGAGTCGTCATGGGTGTAGGATGTTAGCCTTAGTGCTAATAAAATGTTGTGTAATTACACTAATATTAGTAATAAAGGTTATCTATCTATTACATTTATTCCAAATTGATATCAGAAACATGATAATTACCCTAGAACTGTAATAAAGATGCTGAAATGAATAATATATGCCATATTATATGGGGTAAGAGAGCAGGCACAGACCGCCACCATATGAGATGTTTACATCAGGGTAAACATGACTAAATCACTCTTGCCGTAAGAACAAATGCAAAAATAGCATTTATTGTTTTTTTAGAATAATAATAATTTATAATAATTGATCTGGAGCACTTTAAATGTTATCAGTATTTGGTAGCTGATATTTAGAGCACTCCACAGCAATTATTATTAATTATTATTATTATTATTATTATTATTATTATTATTATTTTTATTTCCCTACAATATATTGTAAGAAAATAATAATAATAATAATAAAAATAATAATAATAATTATTATTATTATTATTATTATTATTATTATTATTATTATTATTATTAATAATAATAATAATAATAATAATAATAATAATTAATAATAATTGCTGTGGAGTGCTCTAAATGTCAGCTACCAAATACTGATGACATTTAAAGTGTTCCAGATCAATTATTATAAATTATTATTATTCTAAAAATAATAAATGCTATTTTTGCATTTCTTCTTATAACAAGAGTGGTTTAGGCATGTTTACCGTGATGTAAACATCTCATATGGTGATGGTCTGTGCCTTCTCTCTTACCCCTCATATAATATGGCATATATTATTCATTTCAGCATCTTTATTACAGTTCTAGGGTATTTATCATGTTTCTGATATCAATTTGGAATAAATGTAATAGATAGATAACCTTTATTTAGTACATTCATTACTTACTGCTTCCTTAACCTATTGAACCATGAACAATCATAAAACACATGAAAACATAGTAAAATATTGTACTATATAGTACTTCATACATGTTATACTGTAGTTTAATAACAAATAATGAACGAAGAAAACACTCAGTGAGTGAGTGGTGGGCGGGCTGGCTGCAGGGTCAGAAGGAAGGTAGTAGGGACGCTCGGGTGGCGGGAAACTTAAATATGATTTGGTGGGTGGGAATTTGGCGGCCGGGAATTCGCAAATGTGTGAAGCCCGTGAAAGTGGAAAACGTGAATGTTGAGGGATACCTGTAGTATTACTAAAAATATCTTCAATATAAAATTATATGATAATAGACATACAGTGGACCCCCGGTTTTCATAATTAATCCGTTCCAGAGGGAGTTACAAACACTGAATATTACCAACTCCGAATCTATTTTCCCCATAAGAAATAATGGAAATTCAATTAATCCGTTTCAGACAGCCAAAAGTACAAATAAAATTACTCAGAAAACAATGAGACATGAAGAATAAAACAATAATAACATGACACTTACCTTTATTGAAGAGTTGTTGATGTGTGGAAGACGGGAGGAGGGGAGAGAATGAAAGAGTTGCTATTGTTTGGAAGGGAAATCCCCATCCATAAAGACTTCAGGTACCAAGTCCTTTTCCTGGGTTACTTCCCTTCTTTTAGTTTTTTTAATGCCACTAGGACCAGCTTGAGAGTCACTGGACCCCTGTTGCTCAAAAAAGTGTTCCAGAGAGTTGTTTCTGGCGTATGTTTGGAATTGTGCCGGCGACAGGGGTGGGAGAGAGGGAACAGGACAAGATAGTCCTTCAATATGACACTAATATAAACTCTACGGCTTATTTATCTATCACAATTCATCTAATATGACATAACAAACAATATTAATAACATAGAAACATGACATATACTCTAAAATGAATAAAATATCATTATGAATGTGAGGACTGGTGTTGTGTTGTTTGTTGTTGGGTGTATAAGGGTCACTGAAAGATAAGCCTTATATAGTGATGGCCGCCAGACACAGCGGTGTTGTCAGTCGCCCTATATAACTCCAACAACATTGGAGGAATTAAGTTTCGTGTCGTCATTTTTCTATCTCTTAATCCCTTAACTTACTTGCTACACTGTCAATACTACACTACTACAATACTATACAGTCATCCCTCCGTTTTCGTGTATCTCTGTTTTCGTGTATTTCAGTTTTCGTGTAGTTTTTTCGTGGAAAATTGGCCTCTGTTTTCGTGTGATTTCCTCCGTTTTCGTGCTCGGTCCGGAACCTGTCCACCAGTGCCGCGCACATACAAAGGCCGTAGGCTACCACCCACGCACCTCCCACGCACATTGTCACGCAGTCTAGCATTGTTTACGCTTGAGTGAACATCACCCCAGGAGTTTATAAAAAGATTTATTAACAATTCATTGTTTTTGGGCCTTGATTATTGTGTGTGACTACTAAATAAGCTACCATTGCCCCAAGAAAGAAAGCTCCTTTTGCCACTTCTTTGGTAAAGAAAGTGAGGAACACCATAGAACTGAAGAAAGAAATAATAGAAAAATATGATAGTGGTGTATGTATTGCCGAGCTCGCCAGGATATACAAGAAAGCCCCAACAACCATCGGTTCCATTGTGTATAAGAGAAAAGCAATCACTGAAGCAAATGTTGCGAAAGGGGTGAATACAATAATGAAACAGAGATCACAAACAATAGAAAATATGGAGAAATTGTTGTTGCTGTGGAAAAACCAAAAACTGCTAGTGGGTGATAGTGTTGTGCAATCCATCATACCTGAAAAAGCAAGGCAGTTGCATGCCGATCTTGTCAAGAAAATGCCTGGAACCAGTGATGTTGATTTTGATGAATTTAAGGCCAGCAAAGGCTGGTTCGAAAAATTTAAGAGGCGAACTGGCATACACAGTGTTGTAAGGCATGGTGAGGGTGCCAGTTCAGATAAACAAGGGGCTGAAAAATTTGTATGTGACTTTAAAACATATGTAGAGGCTGAAAATTTCAAACCCCAACAAGTGTTTAATTGTGATGAAACAGGCCTCTTTTGGAAGAAAATGCCAAGGAGAACCTACATCATGCAGGAGGAAAAGGCAATGTGAGGACACAAGCCTATGAAAGACAGCCTAACTCTCATGTTGTGTGGTAATGCTAGTGGGGATTTTAAAGTGAAGCCTTTACTGGTGTATCACTCTGAAAATCCCAGAGTGTTCAGGAACTACAGTGTTGACAAGAGTAAATCGTGTGTTTTGGAAGTCTAATGCTAAGGCATGGGTCACTAGGGAAATTTTCCTGGAATGGTTTAATCAAGTGTTTGGCCCCAGTGTGAAGAAATATCTATTGGACAATAAATTGCCACTTAAGTGCCTCCTGGTAATGGACAATGCTCCTGATCATCCTCAAGACTTGGACGACCAAATGTCTAAGGATTTCAAATTTGTAACAGTGAAGTTTTTGCCTCCTAACACCACTCCTCTCCTCCAGCCCATGGACCAGCAGGTCATTGCAAACTTCAAAAAACTGTACACTAAAGCAATGTTTCAAAGGTGTTT